>JAHBCN010000973.1:0-138490 GCA_019359885.1 Listronotus oregonensis
GAAAACCTTTAATAAAAATTTGCAAATTTTTGAAATTTGTACATTTGAATAAATCCACCTGATCTTAATGGTTATTTTATACCAGTTAAAACTTCAAATAAAATGGGCAATGGATATTCGTCTACACCTTGGACAAATGATATTTTTAACTAGAGTCCACAACGTGTGGACAAAATATTTTTAAATATTTGTCCACACTGTGTAAAAGTCCAAAATAAGAAGTGTTATAATTAAAAAAAAAGGGTTTAAATAAGTTCATGTTTAAAAGTTTGTGCAAAGCTTAAGTCTTAACCCAAATTTTAAAAAAGCAGTGGATATTTGTCCACACAGTGGATGGTTAATATTTTTAACTAATCGTCCACACATGTAATTACCTCCAATTACAATAAAATCTTTGTTGTAATGTGGGACGAATTTTTTTTATTTAAACGTCCACATAATGACATGTTTGATAACAGCATATTATAATCATAGACAAATAATACCCTTGTTTATGTCACTTAACTTAAAGCGTGGGATGAACGTTATATATACCATACAAAATTTGTTGGGCCCAAAAAATTACGTAAATAAAGAAAATAAAATATAAAAATTTTTTTTATGTTAAAGCAAAGCATCACATTTTGGATGAAATGTGAAAATTTTTTACTTTTAAAAGCAAATTAATGACATTCTGCTTTGTTGAGTTTTATCGTACGTATTATCACAAGTTTATAAAATAATTTCTAAAATACATTAAAACGATAAACAACTTATATTTGTTTAATTATGAACAATATTTAAAAATAAGCATACACACAAGTTCAATATGTGCAAACAAATAAATTTTTTAACTAATCAGCCTTTGTGGATGCAATAAAAAATATTTGTCCACTGTTGGAAAAAATCCACTGCCAATAATAGTTATTGGCAGTGGATATGGTTGTGTGAATGTGACTTATGAAAAATATTGTTTTCCAACGCTTTTTACATAATATTTTTTCTAATTTTAAATATGATATAATCCTTTTTTTTTTTTTTTTAATTTTGACATTTATGAATTTTCAAAACTTATTGATGTTGTCAAATATCCTTCGTAACAGTTATGAAAACTAAGATATTTGACAACGTCAATATTTCGAAAATGTTTTAAAATAAAAATTTTAAAAAATATATATTTTATGTTATTAATTTAAAAGGTAGACAGGTTTTTGACAAAGTACATTTGTTATATAATTTCTTAACAATAATGAATTTAGGCCTGTTTAGATAATTTGAATAAAAGGAAAAATTTGAACATTTAGGAAATTGTGATTTATGTGACATACTGTATTCATAAATTGGTGCCATATTTAAAAATGTTATATGGGTCATTCTAAAATCCGTTGCAGAAAATCGTGACAATAAATCTAAGTTAAAATTTTGTTTACTTTAGGTGTAAAGATATTCATATTAACACTTTAACTTTATAAAATGCAATTTTGTAGCTGGGCGCGATCATTCGTCTCTATTTTAAATTTTTTGATTTACTGGATCAGGGTACAAAAAAAAAAACAATCTGTTACCAACATTTATTTATTATTATTTAAACAACAAAAATATATTTTTTATATTCTTCTTTGGAATTACCACAAATTAAGTCTTTTCTCTTATTTTGACATAGTAAATCACAGTATTGTTTCTTAATTATGAATAATAATTAAAATTATGCCAGTTTGTATGTTTTATATAAAACTATTTTTTCTTTAAATTGTTTAAATTAAATGATATATAATAGACATAACAAAGTTATTGTTCGTAAATAAAAGTAGTATATAGCTGACATATAAAACATACAATAAAGTACCAACTTTTTATAAAAAATCTAACTTAACTCTTTTAAAAATAGGGACATAAATGTAACGAGTTGTAGAAACAGTAACATAGTTGTACTTTTACAACTAATTTATTAACTTAAAACTTTTTTTATAATAATTAGACATTAAAACCTAAAAAAAGCAAGTACGCTCTAACTGAGATCAAATTAAAATTAACTGATATCTTATTTTTCAAATATTTCTAAAGGAGTCGGGAAATGATAATATACCCTTTTGCCCTTAATTACTTTTTTGGGTTCCGGGACAATTTTTATCAAACTTTCATACTGTTCATACGATATATCATTTTCGACCAATTTAAATGCTCTTCCGGTATCGTCAACAGACTTCAAGAATACGATTTTTACTTCTCCGTCATCGTCTACTTCATCTAACGCTTTTCCAAGGTAAATGTATTCGTTTTTAGAAGTGCATATTTTTACTAGAACGTAGACTCCTTCTTTAATTT
Organism: Listronotus oregonensis; assembly: GCA_019359885.1. Lineage (NCBI taxonomy): Eukaryota > Metazoa > Arthropoda > Insecta > Coleoptera > Curculionidae > Listronotus > Listronotus oregonensis. Next base: position 2,305 of record JAHBCN010000973.1, read on the forward strand.
TATTTGGATGAATATTCTCCTTCTCAATTAAGTGGTTATCATCATCCTTTTCTTTTGACAATCCAGGTTGAGCTGAAACTTTATTTCTTATTTCGTTTAAAGGAATATCATCATCACTAGATTCCGAGTTTGAACTGTATATAGTATTGTAAATTGATTTCCTGTTCTGAACAATTAAATTAGTAATATCTTCTAACGTAGCAGGATTACTGTCCTTTAATTGTTCCATTGTTTCTTTAAGCGCATAATAGGTTTTTGGACACATGCAAGAACAGAAACCACGCTGGCAAAAACAGCTCAACTCTCGATACTTCAGCGATCCCATTTGGTCTGTAAAAACTTGATGTACTTTCATTGTGCCATATAAAGGAACTATTTCTGTTGGAATTTCTCTCGCCACGTTTTTTATGTCTTCATCAAGTATAAGGTACATCTTCACTTTGCTACTGTCTTTTAGAAGCTGATAGAAGGAAGAAGCATCAGAAATATCTTTCCCAACGGCAACAAATTGGTCAGCAGTTCGCTTAATAAAGCCACCGATACCGTCTGCCGCCCCCTTTCCATGTCCCGCCTCAAAAAAATTCCACGTAACTTTAACAAAGTTGTACTTTGAGAATAATTTTGTACATATTAGGTAGAAATTTTGTTTTTGGCGATACTGAGTCGCGGGTCCATCCGAAAATATATGTATCACTTTTATATATGGCGACCGTTCTCGAATTGAGGAAAGTATGGGGTGAAGATGACTCCAAATTGCCGAAGGGCCGTGTGAAAGGTTGTTTGATACTGTACAAAAGGATTCCACTTCCATGTTTTGACTTCCCGAGCTTCGCTTGTATAACACACCAGTGTGTAAGGATACTTGGTTACGCGACCCACCAAAATGATGCGATTGTATCTCTTCGTGCAACTTACAACTATAGTTTTCGCTAAAATCTATATGAAGTGCTATTTCGTCTTCGGACAATTTATCTAGACACTCTCTATAGTTTTTATATTGTGTTTTTATATTATATACGTGTCTTTTAAAGTCTTTAAGTGTTTCTTCAAATTTTTCTATCAAATATTCTACTTTGCTTTCCATGTTTTCTTTTACATTTTTCGTAATTCTTATTTTTTTCCCGACTTTTCTACAATTTCAGTTTTCCTTACCCATTGGGGATATTTCACAAGCAGCTCGTTCTTTGTTTTATCATATTTTAGTTTACTGTATTGACATTTGAAGCAGTATCCTGACATACACGGCAATGAATGTACATCGCAAACTTGTTCTTGAATAATCTTGTTTAAATCAGACGTAGGAATAAGCTTGGCCTTAAAAAGAGCAGTAGAAAGGTGCAACATGTTAGTATGTAGTCGGCAAAGACATGTTTCCCTTACATCAATCGATGGAGGCCTTACATAAAATGGTCTGTTTGCAGTGAAATTGCTGTAACAACATTTTTGGTCAGGGTTTTCTCGCTGAAATGAATGGAATAGATTTTTCATAGTGTCCAACAGATAGCGTTTTTGCATTTTTGACTTTTTATAGGTCACAGTTTCTTTTTTACCCGCGGTAGCCCTGGATACGTCGTCACGATTAAAAAATTGGTGTATTTTAACTCGTAGAACGCTTTTCTCATTCTTTGGTGTGTGTTTTCTAAAATAACCCTGATTAGTATTTAAACAGTCTTTAATTATTTGCACTTTCTTTCTTGATTGCGTTATACTATCTTCTTTAAATATATTTTGAACAATGCGTCTCTCCTTAAAACTTCTTATTTTCTTATACCGCTGTTTAATAGCATTTGATAGAATATTATATCTGTCGTCATGTGCGCGGTTTGTTCCCTGATTTTTTCGTAAAACCCTATTGTATCTTTTCTTGTATTTTTCATATTTTTTTTTCATTTTCTCTAACTCTTCTTTCATTTTCAAATTTTCTCTGAGAAGTTTAGATCTATCTCTCTTTACTTTTTTTCTACCACGAGCTTTTGCAGACATGTTAGGACTTGCATTACTGTATCTTGGAGTTGAAGGCTGAGGAGTAGAGAGTTGACGAGGAGTGGCAAATCTTGGTGAAAAAACAGGTGTAACTCTATCAGATGCTGAAGGTGGTGGTGTCTCAGATCTAGGCGTTGATTCTGGCGTATTCATAATTACTTGAAGTGCTCTTTGACGATCTTTTCTTTTGGCATTCGCAACTCGCCATTTTTTTTTAGATAGTCGATGCTCACGCGGAGTCATGTCTTTTATCAAGCGTTTATTTTTATGATATCTCTCTAAATCTTTTCTTTTAGCTTCTGCTTCTTTTTCGGGATTCAGTTTTCGCCTCTCCCTATAGCGTCGCTGCTTTTCAGCAGCGGTGAGAGCCATAATGATGTGATATAATTATCTAGAACAAATTATTTAATTTATAATTCAAGATACAGACAGACTAACGACGACCAAAGCTTTAAACTGTTAAATAATTACAATAATATCAACTCTGTTACCAGTCTACAACTCTGTTACCTGATTATAGTAACAGATTTGTTCAGTAACAGAGTAGTAAATTTAAGCTTTGTATCTTTTATTATTTAAACAAAATTATATAAAGTTAAAATCAATGCACATAGGGTAATTATTTGATAAGATCAACTTTAAAATTGTAAATTTGTAAAGAAATATAGGAATACTTACTTAAAAACGTCGGTAACAGAGTACAAACAGAATAAAACCACGCGCCTCACATCACAGCCAACGGACAACTGGTTCGTTTACCCCCGCTTCACTTGCAACGAACAGTGTCGATAAAGCAGTAGACATAATAACACAACTGTTTTCATTAAAAAGATGGCGCCATCTCTTAGTAGCTCTCAAATATATGTGGTAACAGAGCGAACGCTTATTATTTGACATAAAGCGGGACAAAACTTGAAATAATCGTAAATGGATTAATAATTGATTTCACTAGGTATGAAACATCTTGTAAAAAATGTTGAAGTTGCCTAATTACTATAGTATTTAAACAAAAAGATTCATATGGTTTTATAAAATGGAATCACGATTTCCGTATAATGGTCTGCCGCCTGGGACACAATTTTTTTGTATGAAAAACAACTCTGTTACCATAAATGACTGCTCTGTTGTATAAAAAAAATTGGTGTTTAATCAATATTAAAGGCATTAGATGTTAAAAAGTTATTAAATAATGTGTCCTTTAACGAATGATCCTATAATTCTTTAAAATGTTGCTATATCTTAGGGTAAAGAAAATATTTTAGTTTCGGGACATCATTTTCTGCAACGGATTTTAGAATGACCCATATACAACATTAAAAAATGAGGGTAGAAGATAAAATATACAGTATGTCCACAAAAAAGGTGTTTAATAGGAAAAAATTCTTTATTTTTAATTTTATTGAAAAAAGCTACTCTTGATATATATTTTTTTACTTCTTAGAGTAAGATTGGAATAAAAATATTTAACATATTTTATACGTGATGTTCAGAAAATTGAAAAAACTTTAAATGGTACATGAGTAAAGTGCATTTATTTGAGAAGATAGGAAAATAAGTTACAAGGAAAAGTTGTTCAAAAGTAAGAGGTAGTCTCTCGTACCAATTTTGGAAAAAATGGGCCTACTTTTATTTATTTGTGATTAAATTTATTTTAATATAAATTAACTAATTTCAAATTAACAACTCACGTTTGTACTAGTAGGCGTTTATAGTGAGCTTTATTGACACCTCGCTTTTATAATTCATTAGCGGTAGTACTGTCAGCTTAAAATGCTTGAAATTAGTGAATTGATATTAAAATAAATTTAATCACAAATAAATAAAAGTAGGCCGACTTTTTCAAAAATTGGAATTAAAGACTACATTTTACTTTTGAACAACTTTTCCTAGTAACTTATTTTCCTATCTTCTCAAATAAATGCACTTTACTCTTGTACCATTTAAAGTTTTTTTTAATTTTATGAACACCGCGGATAGAATATGTTAAATGTTTCTATCCCAATCTTACTCTAAAGCCGGTCCCAGACACTACGTGCATTTGGCGAATGTTCGGCGAATGTTCGAATATTCGAACTATTCACTACACCTTCGGCCACCATCCCACACGCTACTTTATTTGAAAAATGCATCCAATGACAAATATTTCCCGTAGTAGAGAAGCCGAAGTCTTGATTTTCAGTGGCGTGGCGTTGCAGTTCAAAATGGACAGTGATGAAGAGCAGATGGTTGTCGCTGCTAGTTGTTTGATTTTAAGAAGGGTTTTATTATTACAAAATAGGAAAAAAAACGGAAAAGAAGATGGTGGATGTTGTCTTTGAATAGAAGAAATTAAAATAGTCTACTAAGACCTTGCTATGGAAAAAATGTCATAAGCTGCACTGCTGTTACTTAATAGAATGATAAAAGAAACTCTAAATAAACTAAAAAAAATATTGTCATAACGCTACGTGGAAAATAAACAGCCGCCTGAGGGCGTTTAAGCTCCTAATTTAAAAGTTGTGTCCAATTTTGAATATTAAGAATAAATCAGAAGTTAGGCACAGGATATTATACATAAAATGAGGTTAGATTTTTCCACATAATCTAAATCTATTATAATATACAGGGTGTTCTATTTAACATAAGGTAGTTGACGTACTACTTTCTGAGCATTCAAAATAGTTAAATTAAATTTTTCTCAATAACGTCACGACGTTTTGACTTTATTAAATAACTGGCGAAACATTGCCATCAAAGAGTCTTTCTTTTTTTTCAATTCTACAACCGAGCACTCCTCGCAAAACTTTGTTTTAATATTATTCCAGGCATAAGTCACTTTATTTCTATTCTTATGTTCTGGAATCTGTGGGTTCCAAATTGCAGGTTCGTTTTCATATAATTGTATAAACTCTAACTTTAACTCGTTGCTCCATTCCATTTCAGCAAATAAAAACCAAATCAACCCGCCACCAATGCAATACACAACAAACTGAGGGGTGCGCTAAAGCAAAAAAACATATAAACAAAGCCGTAGCGTCTGGGAGCGATGCCGAACTACGCGGCACTTCGCCGTACTACGAGCTTCTTTCATTCGTGCCAGTTTACCGACAGCCTCCTGGAAAATGACGAAGTACGAATCTTCGTCGAAGGTAGGGCTCCCACACGCTACGCGAATAAGCTCGAATACCGAATGTTCGCCGAATACACGTAGTGTCTGGGACCGGCTTAAGAAATAGCAAAACTTTTTATCAAGAGTAGCTTTTTTCAATAAAATTAAAAATAAAGTTTTTCTATTCATTACCTTTTCCGTGGACATACTGTAGAAAAGTTATTGGGCAAAACTGTTTAGAATATAATTTTAGGCATATTTATAAAATTTTAAACATTAATATAAATACTTAGGAAATTGTAATTTTATTGACATACTATATTCATAAATATTTTTTCTTTTTCGTCACTAGAAATAATTTTATTAGTATTTTTAGAATTTTTAACCTTTAAGTACCGACGTGGGGCTTGTGAGGCCGCGGTAGGTGCTCATTTTGCTAGTTTTCTGGCTCGCTAGTAGCTGTGAGTTTAGTTGCGCCAACACCGTTAGTGGTAATAGCAATTTCAAGTAACGCGATTTAGGTAAGTAACGCCTATTATAAATTACGACGGGGGCTCACAGGCTCGACGTCAGTACTTAGGTAACTTTTTTATTTTAAGTACTTTTATAATTATGTGATTATTAAGACCAGTAGTTCCCAAACCGGGGGGCGCAAAGCTACATAAAGGGGGGCGCGAGAGCTTAGAAAAATTAATAGAAATTTTTATCTTTAAAATAACAAAAAATCAGTTGAAATAAAAAAAGAAGATTTATATATGGAAACGTCGTCTTCAAGCTTAAACACCAAATTTTTTCTCATTTACAAAATTGGCTTTATTAGTGGAGAATAGTGACGACACTGCTAAAAACGAAGATATTACAACATATATTATATCTCATCTAGAAAGTGTCTTCGATGAATTCCAACAATATTTTCCTAATATTTTCATGACAATGATGAACATAAATTTGCCTAAAATCCTTTTAAATTTAATATAAACATCCTTTCAGAAGAAATGCAAGAACAAGCAATCCACTGAAAACACGACTCAGTGGCAAAAAATGACTTTGAAAATTTGGTGATTACTACATTTTGGATAAAATCTTCACATCTATCCTTTAATCGCGGAAATGGCTTTGAAATTTTACATACCATTCTTGACAACCTATTTATGTGAAAAAAGATTTTATATTTTAATGGAAATTAAAACAAAAAAAAAACGGAGCCGGCTTGATGTTGCTAGTGACCTACGTTGAGCACCTTTAAAGCTAAAACCAAGAATGTCTGACCTTGTTAAGGAAATGCAGCACCATACTTCGCATTACGTTGGGTAATTGTTCAAATTTTATGTTTTTAAATAAATGTCTCTTTTTTTAGTAAAAGAAATGTTTCCGTATAGTCGGGGGAAGTGGAAGGCGCGTCCATTTCTTAATTTCAAAAAAGAGCCCATAGAAAAAGTTTGGGAACCACTGATTTAGACAATTAAACAGCTGTTTTAAAAAACGGATGTACCTGGGACGTCGGGCGGTAAACAAGGTTTATCTACAACCTAACTCCGCCATTATAAAATACCTCAAACACCTATAAACTTTGGACTCAAATAAAGCTTTCATTGAGAGGTTGATTATAAAGAATTCTAGCGGGTTGAAAATAAATGATGTCAGAGTAAATTTGTCTCAATTTAGTAATCACAAAAGTAATACTGAGAATATTACTCACCCAATAATTCAGACTAAACAGATAAGTGAACCATCGTAGGAAGACGACGATACTCCACTTTCCAGGCTTAGTTTTTTTAGAGTTAAAAATAAATATATGTGGGCAACAACTTATCACAGTATTATTTCGCGAGAACCTACTTCTGCAAAAGACAATGGAAAGGATCCTTAATATTTTTAAAGGCAATATATAAGTATTATCTTAGGTGGCCTTGTGAGCTTCGAATAAGTTTATTCAAAATTCTTGGATTTAGTATGCAAGATACAATTCAAGTCAGGTCAGTGTAGAAAACAAAAAAAATATATGTGTTGTTCACCTAAGCTTAATATAAAATTAACATATTGATGTAATTTTGCCAAAAACATGTTTGTTTTTTGTTACTGAAACAAATTATTCAAACTGCGCTATCAAATATTTTCTTTAATTTAAGATTCAGGGCATTAATACAAGTAAGGCATTATCTAAGGTAATTTTAAAGGTTTTTTTCTATTTTATTAGCGATTAAAAAAATTATTTGTTTTTATGTAAAATTATATAATAGGTGGTAATAAAGTGATTCCTAGTGAAGAAAAGAAATAATTTTTATTTATGAATACAGAATTGGCAAAAATCGCAATTTCCTAAAATGTTTATATCTTTAAAATTAAGTAAATTGACCTAAAACTAAATTCTAAACAGTTTTGTCTTATACCTTTCTTCTAAACTTCCAACTTTACATGACAAGTCTCAAAAAAATATTTTTAGGTTATTAGATATGCACAACTAATAACCAAAAAACATTTTTTGAGGAGCTCAATACCAAATATTTCCATCTATTTCACACTTTTTTAACAACGCTGCATATTTTTTTTCCTAACAAAAAGAAAAAAACTTAAGAGTTAAAGCAGCCTGACGATATCTTTTTTGTCCAAAAATATTAGCAAAAAACTATTAAATTGACCCAGTGATATAGTAGATGAAATAGTGAGCTTTAAAATAAAAGAAAAAAATCCAACTTTACATTTATTGGGCAAAACTGTTTAGAATATAATTTTAGGCATATTTATAAAATTTTAAACATTAATATAAATACTTAGGAAATTGTAATTTTATTGACATACTATATTCATAAATATTTTTCTTTTTCGTCACTAGAAATAATTTTATTAGTATTTTTAGAATTTTTAACCTTAAGTACCGACGTGGGGCTTGTGAGGCCGCGGTAGGTGCTCATTTTGCTAGTTTTCTGGCTCGCTAGTAGCTGTGAGTTTAGTTGCGCCAACACCGTTAGTGGTAATAGCAATTTCAAGTAACGCGATTTAGGTAAGTAACGCCTATTATAAATTACGACGGGGGCTCACAGGCTCGACGTCAGTACTTAGGTAACTTTTTTATTTTAGTACTTTTATAATTATGTGATTATTAAGACCAGTAGTTCCCAAACCGGGGGCGCAAAGCTACATAAAGGGGGGCGCGAGAGCTTAGAAAAATTAATAGAAATTTTTATCTTTAAAATAACAAAAAATCAGTTGAAATAAAAAAGAAGATTTATATATGAAAACGTCGTCTTCAAGCTTAAACACCAAATTTTTTCTCATTTACAAAATTAGCTTTATTAGTGGAGAATAGTGACGACACTGCTAAAAACGAAGATATTACAAAATATATTATATCTCATCTAGAAAGTGTCTTCGATGAATTCAACAATATTTTCCTAATATTTTCATGACAATGATGAACATAAATTTGCCTAAAATCCTTTTAAATTTAATATAAACATCCTTTAGAAGAAATGCAAGAACAAGCAATCCACTGAAAACACGACTCAGTGGCAAAAAATGACTTTGAAAATTTGGTGATTACTACATTTTGGATAAAATCTTCACATCTATCCTTTAATCGCGGAAATGGCTTTGAAATTTTACATACCATTTTGACAACCTATTTATGTGAAAAAAGATTTTATATTTTAATGGAAATTAAAACAAAAAAAAACGGAGGCTTGATGTTGCTAGTGACCTACGTTGAGCAACTTTAAAGCTAAACCAAGAATGTCTGACTTTGTTAAGGAAATGCAGCACCATACTTCGCATTACGTTGAATTGTTCAAATTTTGTTTTTAAATAAATGTCTCTTTTTTTAGTAAAAGAAATGTTTCCGATAGTCGGGGGAAGTGGAAGGCGTCCATTTCTTAATTTCAAAAAGGAGGCCCATAGAAAAAAGTTTGGGAACCACTGATTTAGACAATTAAACAGCTGTTTTAAAAACGGATGGCCTGACGTCGGGCGGTAAACAAGGTTTACCTACAACCTAACTCCGCCATTATAAAATACCCAAACACCTATAAACTTTGGACTCAAATAAAGCTTTCATTGGAGAGGTTGATTATAAAGAATTCTAGCGGGTTGAAAATAAATGATGTCAGAGTAAATTTGTCTCGAATTTAGTAATCACAAAAGTAATACTGAGAATATTACTACCCAATAATTCAGACTAAACAGATAAGTGAACATCGTAGGAAGACGACGATACTCCACTTCCGGCTTAGTTTTTTTAGAGTTAAAAATAAATATATGTGGGCAACAACTTATCACAGTATTATTTCGCGAGAACCTACTTTGCAAAAGACAATGGAAAGGATCCTAATATTTTTAAAGGCAATATATAGTATTACTTACGGTGGCCTTTGAGCTTGAATAAGTTATTCAAAATTTTGGATTTAGTATGCAAGATACAATTCAAGTCAGGTCAGTGTAGAAAAAACAAAAAAAATATATGTGTTGTTCACCTGTTTAATATAAAATTAACATATTGATGTAATTTTCAAAAACATGTTTGTTTTTTTGTTACTGAAACAAATTATTCAAACTGCCGCTATCAAATATTTTCTTTAATTTAAGATTCAGGGCATTAATACAAGTAAGGCATTATCTAAGGTAATTTTAAAGGTTTTTTCTATTTTATTAGCTATTAAAAAATTATTTGTTTTTATGTAAAATTATATAATAGTGGTAATAAAGTGATTCCTAGTGAAGAAAAGAAATAATTTTTATTTATGAATACAGAATGTGGCAAAAATCGAATTTCCTAAAATGTTTATATCTTTAAAATTAAGTAAATTGACCTAAAACTAAATTCTAAACAGTTTTGTCTTATACCTTTCTTCTAAACTTCCAACTTTACATGACAAAAACTAAAATATTTTTAGGTTATTAGATATGCACAACTAATAACCAAAAAACATTTTTTGAGGAGCTCAATACCAAATATTTCCATCTATTTCAAACTTTTTTAACAACGCTGCATATTTTTTTTTCTTAACAAAAGGAAAAAAACTTAAGAGTTCAAGCAGCCTGACGATATCTTTTTTGTCCAAAAATATTAGCAAAAAACTATTAAATTGACCCAGTGATATAGTAGATGAAATAGTGAGCTTTAAAATAAAAGAAAAAATCCAACTTTACATTTATTGGGCAAAAACTGTTTAGAATATAATTTTAGGCATATTTATAAAATTTTAAACATTAATATAAAACTTAGAAAATTGTAATTTTATTGAATACTATATTCATAAATATTTTTTCTTTTTCGTCACTAGAAATAATTTTATTAGTATTTTTAGAATTTTTAACCTTTTGTGGGGCTTTGAGGCCGCGGTAGGTGCCTTTTGCTAGTTTTCGGGCCGCTAGTTTGAGTTTATTGCGCCAACCCGTTAGTGTTAGCAATTTCAAGTAACGCGATTTAGGTAAGTAACGCCTATTATAAATTACGACGGGGGCTCACAGGCTCGACGTCAGTACTTAGGTAACTTTTTTTTTTTTAATACTTTTATAATTATGTGATTATTAAGACCAGTAGTTCCCAAACCGGGGGCGCAAAGTACATAAAGGGGGGCGCGAGAGCTTAGAAAAAAATTTAAAAGAAATTTTTATCTTTAAAATAACAAAAAATCAGTTGAAATAAAAAAAGAAGATTTATATATGGAAACGTCGTCTTCAAGCTTAAACACCAAATTTTTTCTCATTTACAAAATTGGCTTTATTAGTGGAGAATAGTGACGACACTGCTAAAAACGAAGATATTACAACATATATTATATCTCACTAGAAAGTGTCTTGATGAATTCCAACAATATTTTCCTAATATTTTCATGACAATGATGAACATAAATTTGCCTAAAATCCTTTTAAATTTAATATAAACATCCTTTTAGAAGAAATGCAAGAACAAGCAATCCACTGAAAACACGACTCAGTGGCAAAAAATGACTTTGAAAATTTGGTGATTACTACATTTTGGATAAAATCTTCACATCTATCCTTTAATCGCGGAAATGGCTTTGAAATTTTACATACCATTCTTGACAACCTATTTATGTGAAAAAGATTTTATATTTTAATGGAAATTAAAAAAAAAAAAACGGAGCCGGCTTGATGTTGCTAGTGACCTACGTTGAGCACCTTTAAAGCTAAAACCAAGAATGTCTGACCTTGTTAAGGAAATGCAGCACCATACTTCGCATTACGTTGGGTAATTGTTCAAATTTTATGTTTTTAAATAAATGTCTCTTTTTTTAGTAAAAGAAATGTTTCCGTATAGTCGGGGGAAGTGGAAGGCGCGTCCATTTCTTAATTTCAAAAAGGAGGCCCATAGAAAAAAGTTTGGGAACCACTGATTTAGACAAATAAACAGCTGTTTTAAAAAACGGATGTACCTGGGACGTCGGGCGGTAAACAAGGTTTACCTACAACCTAACTCCGCCATTATAAAATACCTCAAACACCTATAAACTTTTGGACTCAAATAAAGCTTTCATTGAGAGGTTGATTATAAAGAATTCTAGCGGGTTGAAAATAAATGATGTCAGAGTAAATTTGTCTCGGAATTTAGTAATCACAAAAGTAATACTGAGAATATTACTCACCCAATAATTCAGACTCAACAGATAAGTGAACCATCGTAGGAAGACGACGATACTCCACTTTCCAGGCTTAGTTTTTTTAGAGTTAAAAATAAATATATGTGGGCAACAACTTATCACAGTATTATTTCGCGAGAACCTACTTCTTGCAAAAGACAATGGAAAGGATCCTTAATATTTTTAAAGGCAATATATAAGTATTACTTACGGTGGCCTTGTGAGCTTCGAATAAGTTTATTCAAAATTCTTGGATTTAGTATGCAAGATACAATTCAAGTCAGGTCAGTGTAGAAAAAACAAAAAAAATATATGTGTTGTTCACCTAAGCTTAATATAAAATTAACATATTGATGTAATTCTTGCCAAAAACATGTTTGTTTTTTTGTTACTGAAACAAATTATTCAAACTGCCGCTATCAAATATTTTCTTTAATTTAAGATTCAGGGCATTAATACAAGTAAGGCATTATCTAAGGTAATTTTAAAGGTTTTTTTTTCTATTTTATTAGCGATTAAAAAAATTATTTGTTTTTATGTAAAATTATATAATAGGTGGTAATAAAGTGATTCCTAGTGAAGAAAAGAAATAATTTTTATTTATGAATACAGAATGTGGCAAAAATCGCAATTTCCTAAAATGTTTATATCTTTAAAATTAAGTAAATTGACCTAAAACTAAATTCTAAACAGTTTTGTCTTATACCTTTCTTCTAAACTTCCAACTTTACATGACAAGTCTCAAAAAAATATTTTTAGGTTATTAGATATGCACAACTAATAACCAAAAAACATTTTTTGAGGAGCTCAATACCAAATATTTCCATCTATTTCAAACTTTTTTAACAACGCTGCATATTTTTTTTTCTTAACAAAAAGAAAAAAACTTAAGAGTTCAAGCAGCCTGACGATATCTTTTTTGTCCAAAAATATTAGCAAAAAACTATTAAATTGACCCAGTGATATAGTAGATGAAATAGTGAGCTTTAAAATAAAAGAAAAAAAAATCCAACTTTACATGACAAGTCTCAAAAAAATATTTTTAGGTTATTAGATATGCACAACTAATAACCAAAAAAACATTTTTGAGGAGCTCAATACCATCTATTTCACACTTTTTTAACAACGCTGCATATTTTTTTTCCTAACAAAAAGAAAAAAACTTAAGAGTTAAAGCAGCATGACGATATCTTTTTTGTCCAAAAATATTAGCAAAAAACTATTAAATTGACCCAGTGATATAGTAGATGAAATAGTGAGCTTTAAAATAAAAGAAAAAAAGAGATAAATATACTTTGCGTCATGATGGATGCATTTATGCTATTGTAAGACCTAATATATTTTTTAATGAATTATTAAGATGATTAACTGATTGATGAATTGTCTTGAACAAAACCTAATGCGGCTGTTCATAAATTGGAAAATAAAGTAAGTTTCTTTCCGACCTACAATCACATAGCTAGTTTTTACTTACCTGGATTGGTAAAATGAGCTGAGGCAGCTGTGGGGATGCCAGCACAGTTCTGTTATTTATTGGCTGCATTGGTTGCACTTGCACTTGACTAGGAAGAACACAGCAATCATCTAAGAAAATTATACCATTTAAACAAACAGAATATATCTGTCATACTACCATAACAGAGAAAGCGAGCAAGAGTGACCTAATGCCCAGCGTAAAATAATAACAGTATACCCTTCCCATAGTACATGAGAAGAATTTATTCTTCTGTAGAGTGATCCTATAGTTCGATTTTGCGTTAAATGTACCTGTTATAACTTTAGCTCCCTTTCCTTACCTCAGAGCATACATTAAGATACATTATCAACAACTCATTGAAAATAAAAATGCTATATGTAGACCATTTTTATTTTGACAAACGTTATTTTTTGGCTTTGGAAGAATAATATTTTTTATACATAGTGATTTGGAACTTATCCCCTAAAAATTAAAGGGTACACTAGACATGAAGAATAGTTGGATATCAACGAAAATAAATTTGAAAATACTTTTAAAACAGCTTTACTAAACAATATATCCTTTTTACCAAGTATAGTAAACTTAATGGGCGACTATTAAACAACAACTGCGCAACCGGGATATTTTATAACCTTGAAATCGAAAGGTTCAGTGATTTCCGAATTGCACTTTGCCTATAGTAAATTTGCGGTCTCGTGCTTTGCAATATTTTCTATTTAAAGACCATTTATGCATTTAATTAAAATTTGATTATGTTTAAGTTACGTTGTTTTTTTTAAATTTAGTTTTATCTAGGTTTAAGTCGATACAATGGTCTATGTTTGTATCAACTAAAGCTGGGTTTATAAATAAGAATTTAATTTAAGCTTAAGTTTTGGCAATAAGTATTAGTGCAAATTTTAGGGACCTAAAAAAAGGATGTATTACATACAATGTTTTTAAATGATTTTAATTCTGTCATTTACGTTAATTTCAAAAATAAGCCGTTCTCACTCACTCAATTAGCAGCAGTAAGTGAGGCCAATAAAAAGAAATTGGGGCAGAAAATAAAGCCATGAAAACTTTAATTAAAAGCATCAATAAAATAAAAAAAAACACTTCTTTGACAATAAACTATTAAAGATATTTGGTACAATCCTGATGCACTTAAAATATTATTTTTTATCATATTCTATATATTATTGTTTTTTATTAAAGTTTTCATGAATTAATGTTCGACAATAAACTATTAAAGATGTTTCGTATAATCGTGATGCATTTAAAATATTGCAAAGGGTTAATAAAATTATTGCTGGTTGAAAGATATTTGTCAGTTGGCATTTTAGACAATCTTCTTAAGATTAAAATTAGTTACATTTTTTTTATAAACATTTCGATTAAAATTTATGTTCTTGAATCTTGGGAGTAAAACTACTACTACTAATACTAAAAGTAAATTTTGATTTATAAATTAAGCCTATTAGTCAATGGGCACAGTATTACTTAAACTTAACCCATGTAAGTTTTATTATAGTTTTTTTGTAAATTAGGTTTCCCGCACCCAAGTAAACAGCATTAAAAAGTTGCAAAATCACGTAAACATTACGATTTACGACCAGAAACTATAAGTTTAGTGCTTCAAATTTAAATTTTTATACAGAAGTAAACTGCTATGCTATTGCTTTAACTTGCAACAAAAAATCTCACGCCTAGCCTTTTGTCAAATTATATTGGCCCAGTTTTCAGAGCCGCGTAAAAAGTATATTTTTGGTACGATTATTTTTTTTGTTGTGTTTTTAAGGAGTTATCGTGCTTCTAGTAGAATACTAACATCGTCTTTAACTTTTAGGAATGTGTTCCAAAACATTCTACCTAGAAAATCTAACGTCAGGTTATAAAGTACTTTCTTAAAAATGGATTAATTATTAATAAGAATAGTTTAATTTGCTTTGATAGATTCAATATAATTTTTTTTTGTGGCATTCAAGGTAATATCTATTATAGTTTGTAATTGGTTACAAACGAGCTATTAGATATATCTGTCACGCTAAATCCATAGTTTTTTGCAAAAACATGCCACAAAAAATTTTTGGCACACTGACAATTCTAAAGATTAGCTCTTGTTGCTAAGTTTTGAAATTATAAAAACTGCGACAAAAGTTTTACTTTAAAGTAAATGAAATTCCTGGATATTAAACTTACACTAAGCTCATTCTTTACGCAATCGTCACTTAGACACATTAGGTTTTTACCCCCTTCAACTTCTTATTAGTATACAACTTACCGACAAGAGCATCATCGGGTTCATTAACATTTTGTACTAGTCGACTTAGTAACCTAAAAAAAATTTTGAATGAAATAAATTTTACTTTTTATGTATTTTTAATAACTAAAATATATCATAAAATCCTGGTATATGGGGTTGATACAAACTAGTATTTTTTGAGAACAGGTATCGTCCGTAACAGGTTCAGGAAAATACCTGTTCCAAATACCTGTTATTTTTATACCTGTTATCTAGTCATAATATGCACATTACAAATAGTGAAATAATTTACCTAATAATAAGGCAAGCCAGCGTCAGCACTACGCAAAATATGTATCGGTCAACCCTCTGAAGAGTTTGATTTGTAGCTTTTTTTATCTGCGTGACTCGATATGGCGACGGATCTCGCTATTTCTTTTCCTATATCCCATTACATTTTGATTTGATATTTTGCTTATTTGTTTACCGTAAATTTTTGCAAGACCAGTTTATTTATACCTTTAACCGTAGTAAGAAATAAATGTTCATCTTTTCCACGCAATGAGTAAAAAGACAAGTTTTATTTTGAATTTTTTTTCATATTATTAATAATAAAAAAAAGGTAGCAAAATGCGATAGCAACCTCGGTGCCATGCAAGAGACTTTTTTTAAAGGCAGGACTTCTATTACATGAAAGACGCACCCGAATGTCTGCAAAAAAACTCTCTTTTTTAATGTTAATTCAAGTTTTCTTTAATTAAAGGTACTTAATTATATTTGTTTAAAAGAAGTTTATTTGTTATGTTTTTTTTTTTTAGGATAGGTCTGTTCTTGTTATAACTTTTTGTAAACTCTGTTTTCTGTGTTTTAGAAATAATTTTCAAATTGTTTTTTACGAAATACTTTATTATAACTAAATACTAAATAGCTTATAATCACATGAAAAATATGAATATTATTTGTAGAGCTTTACAAGTTTTTTTTGTGAGAAAAATATATTTCTGTAAACCCTGTATTTTTTAGTATTTCAATTTTGTATGTGCTTTTAATAACCTATTTTATATCAAATGAAAAAAATATATATAAAGTTATCTAAAATATATATATATTTTTATTTATATAAAATATTATATAAAAACTATTATATAATTAATAAATAAATTGTTTTTGTTTAGTTATTTCAATGCTTAAATTGATTTTTCATATCATATGAAGGCCAATTATTAAAATAAAAATACTACTAGACATATTACACCGTACGGAAACAAGTATGTAGGGTGATCGAAGACCATTATCTGAGCCTGATTGCCTCAACTCAAATATTTAAACAATATAACAATAGGTAAGAAAATCGTTCCGACGTGACACGAAAGCTGCGAAGCGAACTGCTGGTGGAGCGTAAGCGACACTTGCATCTGGTGAGGTTGGTATTTTGTAATTGGTATTTTAGAAGAACGAAACCTGTTCCGGACTGTTACACGCTCGTACCTGTTCCAAAATACCTGTTCCTAGTATTTTCTATCAACTCTACTGGTATATACAGATTATTATTGACCGATTTTAAACAAATTTTATTTTTTACATGTTTAATAAACTAAATTAAATCTTCCCCATTTCAGAAATTCTGTAAAACGTAGGGCGTACCTTTAGTAGAAAATTATGTGTTATTTAGGTAAATGTAACTTAAATTTAAAAAAAAATGAAATATTGAATTTTAGTTTTGTAATTTTTCTATCTTTATCTCCGTTGCAAAAAACTAAGTCAGTTTCTTCGAGTTTTTTTTTAAGTGCTTTTTTCGCCTTCAGAGTAAATATCAAAAAAAAAAACAATTTAGGCAATTTAAGTGCATGTACAAATATGGAGACAGAATACATTTTATTTTAGTACGCATCTATTAAACTCTCGGCAAAGGCTTAAAAACCGAAACATATATCGACTTATGTCTTTATCACCCAACCGCTGTGTTCACACATCGTCTTTTGTGGTCAGGCCCAGTAGGATCTTTTGGAACATGCGCTAGAGTTGCCGGTTATCGGCAACTCTTGTTTCCACCGTATGGACCGGGATCCGAAGCTAAGATGAACACAAGGCTTAACTCAAGGTGTTAGCATACCGTGCTGATGAGTGTATGACATCCTGTGCCTTAAACAGGTGTCTCCAACGGTGCCTCTGAGATACAGGGCGACCTCTCAGAGTATCTAGCCTTACCGCGGTAATGCAGGGCTCTGCCGTGGTGAACTATTACTTCCCTAGCTCCAAATAGAAAGCGGACAGAACCGTTTTCATAGGAAAAAAGTGACAAAGGTGCGCTGAACAAAACGGATAAATCCGTTTCGAGAGGTGCCACTCAAGGTCACAAGCAGACAAAAGTGCGCCGACCGAAACGGGTGAATCCGTTCCGTAAGGTGCCCCCGAAGTCACCGGCGCCTGTTTTACGGGGAAGGGCTAATCCATCCCGAACAAACAGGTGCTTAGGAAGGGTTCCTTAATTCAATCCATCTGGTTCCTGTAACAAGGACCTGGCAGCTACCCACGTCACTAGACCGGGAGAGTAGGGCATGATGGATCTAATCGTCTGCTCGTCATACTCTCCAGGACACATCAGAACACATTGTGCTCGTCTCCGGTAGTGACACGAGTAAGAGGAGATGTAAGAACTCTCTCCCAATCTGGTATCGGATTCATTAGAAGTCCGATCCTATTGGGAGAAATATAAAAAGGTGTGAGCCACAATAGACTGAGCGGTCGCAGTGTAGGGCGTAAAAAGTCCACTCACTTTAAACCTACCTACCTACCCATGTCTTTATCAATTTTTGAAACGAATAAAGTTAAACTCTATGGTCCTTAACTTTTTACTATTAAAATATTTCACAAGTAACCAACCGTCGAAACCATTATCTGTATTAAAAATATATTCTATTACTTAGATTGTTATAATTAACAATAAACTCACCTAAATAGTAGTGCTAAAACGTCCAAATTAGCATCTGATCTAATAAATACTGGTAAGCAGGCTGGTCTTAACAGACCCCATATCCTTATCAATACTAGCATTTCTCTAAGCATGTTTAGAGCTTTTATATCCTTTATTAATTCGTACGGTTTTCCTATTGAAGGTCGACTATCAGGAACCTTAATTAGCAAGTTTAGGGCCATATCTGCTATCCACTGTATGAGTTGTTGAAGACTTTGTAAAGTCGACGGCTCAACGGTAAATTCTTTAGCTTCAAGATGCATAAGCACTTTATCTACATCTGTTTGACCTTCAGCTTCAGCTACACAATAGAAATGTATCTAAATAAAGGACGTCACGACAGTCTTTGGTATAGTCACTGGTATAAAGTTAGATAAAATGGGCAAAAATAAAGCTCCGTAAAAATGAAAATTATTAAAACTTATATTTTTGAAGGAGCAGAATTAAACAAAAACAACAATTAACCATTATTAGGAATTAATAGTTAATACATATTCATTAATAATTAATTACCGATACACAATAATTAATAGTTAATAATAATTAATAATTAAGAATTGATATGAAATTATAGTATTAATATAAAATAAATATTTTAAACTTTACACAAAATTTTAAAATCTCACAGTTTTTGATAAGCAGACCATTTTTTATTTTAAATTAATCAACATTGTATTTTTTATGGTTTGTGAACCCTACAGAGAATTTGTATATATAAAAAACATGGTAAGTCAGAATTTATGTAATTATTTTAAAAGCGTATTTTTCCAAATATATGTGCTATTTAAGATTGTCAAATTTAGATTAAAACTGATATATTTGCTAAGATATGATATCCTAAAAAATATATAGCAATACCAGTTTTTTTCCTCTACTTTTGACACTATTGTTAATAACTAGCATTTTGTTTGATATTTAAGGTTGTTAGTTATTTGCATTCAAAATATTTAAAATATACATAATATAACTACTTACTTGAAAGCGAATCCGCCGGACTTTTTTCATGGCTCGTAATTTCACTAGGCCTTAATAAACTCTTAAAAGCCGTAGAGATACTGTGTAACATCAGGAAACTTGTCAAATCATTAGCTTTTGATTGTCCATTTGCACTTAACCTAGAAATTTGTGTAAATCATTTAATGTTTCAATGTATACTTAAAGTCAGGCCCAAAAGAAGGGCATTCCAAACTAAATTCGATACTTATATAATACTGGCCGTAACGAATATTTGCAGCTTGCTTAAGCGTCAATTTTTTTTTGTTAATTCGTAGGACACCAAATAAATATGTACCCTGGATGACAGGCTTGTTAGATGTTAAACTTATTTCTCCCCCAGTACCATTAACCTAGATCAAATATCGAAACAGATACAACGTTCTAAAGCCCCTACGGAATTTAAATAAATAACTACTACCCTCATTAACATATGGATAATTTCATCCAGACAGGATACAGTTAATTATAGAATCCAAACAACACAAAAGGACAGTGTTTACTGGCGCTGATCCACTTTTAACAAACTTTAAAAAAATGATAGGTTGCAGATGCTTTAAGTTTCCAGTATGGATTGTAAAGGTAAGGATCACCTTCTCTGTGTTACAAAAATGGCCCGAAAATTGCACTAAATTAAGATGGCGCTGGTGTTCCCAAGAACCGTTTTTACACCAATAACCGTGTTGCTTTAAACTTCACTTTATATATTGCGGTCAAGATCATTGGTTCTCATTGGTTCACTTCGCTACACCAGCGCCTCCTATTTAATGCTACGAGTGGATGGCCAACCAGCCATAAGAGACAGTGATCCTTATCTTTCTACCATCCATATTTCTCAGTCTTGTAAACATGACAAATTAACTTCATAATATTATAGAATGTTGCCTATAAGGTGTTTTTTTCTTTTCTAGTTGTATTCTATAAACTGGTAAACAATAAGTAAAGTTAGTAAGAAGATAACGATTGATTTAAATCATCACTTTCTTACACATTGGTTAAAAATAAAAGGTAATTATGAGCCCAATATCCACCATTTATTTATTATTAACTGGTTAATGACCAACTCTATAAAAAAACGGCAAATAATGTGATTATGAGTCAAATTAATGATTTGGAGAAATTGCTTAAAAAAAATTAGGGTTTATTTTTCTTTTATATTATAATACACTTTTGTCAATTTATACAAACAATTCGACTTTTGAACGTCCTAACTAAAAATTTCTAATTGATCATACTTTTACAATGAGAAAAAAAACTGCAAATCTGAGATTAAACTATATATAATTAGGTCTGACAAAAAAGTCGTTCGGGATTTTTTTGTCGATAAGTTAGTCTCTATATAATTATATAAAGGTATTTTTGTCTAGGTAATGTAACTGATATTCAGTCAAAAATACCATTTTGGAGGTTATTTAATACGGCTATGGTGGCGAAAGTACCCCAAAGTCGCAAAACTAGATTATTTATTTACTATTAAATTTTGTTTCCATCTGATCTTAAATTGACCCATTAAAGCAGTTTTCTAGGATTATAAAAACCTGTTTTTAATACAGTAATATTACACGATTAAAAATTATTAGGAATGTTATTTAAAAATTGAAAGCAAAACTAAAGTTAGATTACTGTAAAATTTAACAATGACTTTAAACATACCTGTATAATGAAGTCTTAATACAGAGCAATTGGACATAAAAAAATTGCTGCAGAAACTGAGGCTGCCTATTAAAACTTTCAGTCAGACGATCACAGACGGCTTCTATCATACTAGGTCTTAAAACCAGCATCAAATCCAACCAGTCAAATCCCCCTATTAAGCAATACTAAAAAACAGTATTAGTTAGTCTAAACAAGTTTTAAAGGTCTACCTAATTAAACAAGTAACAATTAAAATTCCCTTTATTATTATTTTTTTTAATTCGGACAGTCCACGAAGGCTGAGGCCTAAGTACTAACGTACCATGGGTGTCTTAAGTGTGGTGAGATGGCGTTGGTTCACACGGGACTTAAATATTTGGAGCCTGGGAAGAGAAGAAAAAACTTCTGTGGGTAGCAGGTTTCGTAGCTAGACACTCTAGGAATGAAAGAATAAAGAAAGCGGGAAGTTCGGGGCCTCTCTAGTTGAACTGTAAAAGGATGCATAAAAGTTGCACTACGTGTTGCTCTGTTGGGAGCTGCCAGAACAATTATACTGGCCAACTCCTCTGAGCAGAAGCTGTGAAAATACATATAGAAGAGCGACAGATCCCCCGCAGCTCGACGGTGGACAAGAGGAGGAAGCCTCTCTGTAAGCGTGGCATCATTATTAAGACGAACAGCTCTTCTTTGAATGGACTTCAGAATGCCAAGTGTTGTAGGAGACGTCATTCTCCAGACATGAGAACAATATTCTAAAGAGGGTCTGATTTGGGATACATAGAGAGTATACAGATTTGAAGAAGAGAAATACTTTCTGGCTAGAAAGAGGAATCTAAGCTTTTTTGATGCTGCTGAGGCGATGGATGTAATGTGTTTATGCCAGTTGAGGTTATTCTCCAAAGTAACGCCGACAAGATTAAGCGACTCTTTGTTCTGCAGAACTTGGCCACCCATATGAGGAATAGAAAAAAGAACTGTAATCTTAAAATCTATTTTTTTCACATCTCCTAGATATTTTAGACTTTTTCAGAGTGTTTATAGACCAGGAAAAACGTGTTTTGGTTTATAACTTTTTACTTTGCAAAAACAAATATTTACGGAAATTATTTAAATTATTAATTATACAACTTACCTCCAGCACAGTTGTGCAATAGGGGACACTTAATGTTGAACTCTCAATTTGCGGTGGTAATTTGAATAAATGCAAATTATCATCGGAATCCATAATTAACAAAACATTACCCAACCAAGACAAATCAATACTGGCAATTTTTGTGCCAAGTTTTTGCAATTTACCCATTGGTTCGTCGTGATATCGTGGCGTAACTAACGAGGTGCTAGCAATTGGTTTTAATGTATCTCTATACAAACAATGAACAGTGTTGTCAGAAAATGTGACGACAATATATCCACTTGAGACACTATTAATAAGGCTTAACTTGCTAATTTCCAATGCTGTTACTGTGCTACTGTATTGAAAATGATACTGGTATTGCCAAAGCTAAAAATGAAAAATTCATCATTTTTGATCTTTTTCAAATCTGAAAGTTTGGTATCAGAAACAAAAATTATGGCTGTTGCCTGTTGGCTGTCCTTAAAACAAAACAAAACCAGAAAAAAATGATATTTTTTTAAGATGATCGAAATCCAAAAAAATATATAAATGACAAAAAAAGATATTAACAATCTTAACAAAATATACATCGCTATTTTATAGAATCATTTCATGATTTATTATTAATATAAATAGTTTGTTCTTTGTGTTGTTAAAAATGTAAATATACACCTATTTGTTTAATAATGTGCATTGTCGTTTAAATGGAACTCTCTGTGGTGAGTTTTTTTGTGTTTTTAATTTATATGACACTAGTTTCACTAACTTTGTTTCTGATACCCAACTTTCAGATTTAAAAAAGATCAAAAATAATCGCAATCATTATCAAAGTACTAAAAAACATAGTGTTCATTCCTCCGACCTAAAAGCAAGACACCAAAAACGAATATTCATAATTTTTCGATTTCGTTATTATAAATTATTTCCTTAGCACCTATTTATGATTTTAAATAACAAAACAATATTTTTTTTATCATTGATGAAACTGGAAAATGCCCTGTATCTAAAAGCAAATACTTGATAGCGATGCTTTGAATACATTGCTTAATTTACAAAGAGATATATTTTTAAATTCTAACTACAGTGTGCAACATATTCTCAACATTAATCCTCATTAAAAAAAACATAGGAATTATTATTTTATACGATAAATTTTATTTTACCTTTATTTAACAATTATTTTTAATAAAAAAAGCACAACAAGCGCTTTCCAAAAAATAATATGTTTCTTTAATAAATGTCAACAAAATTGTCTAGATATTTTCGACAATTTTATGTTGGTACACCAGGGACCCGCGAAACAATTGAATGCGCTTACTTTTTAAATTTATGTAAATCGCGAAAAATAAAAATAATTCAATTTTATAAAGTAGGCCATTAAATTGTTTCGCGGGTCCATGGCGTACCAACATAAAACAGTCTAAAATCTCTAGACAATTTTGTTGAGATTTTTAACAGTAAAAATAATATTTTTGAGAAGTGCTGGTTGTGCTTTTTTTATTAAAAATATTTGTTAAATAAAGGTGAAATTAAATTAATCATTAATCTTATAAAATAATAAGTGTATTTCCATAAAATCTTCCATTTTGGGTGTAATCAGTTTTAAGAAGGGGGAATTTTAGAAAAGTTTTGCAGGTTAGGTTCGAGTGGAGCGTTATAACTCAAAAACCAGCAGATTCCGACAAAATTTGACATCAGATTCGTGATCAGCGCCCCCAAAAACCCCTGTATACGAAATTGTAATAAAATCGGCCGTGGGCCCGGTAAGTAAAAAATTACCCACATTTTTTAAATTTGTAACGGTAACATGACAAGTGTCACAATATTTTTTTAGATTATTTGACATGCACAATTAATTACCAAATTTTTTTTTACCTCAAGATTAAAAATCATTTTCAACCATCCAGTTTAGACTTTAAAATTAAAAAGATTGCATTATTTTTAACAAATTTGAACCAATATATTTACGACCGAGTGATGATCGCGTTGTTAAATTTAGCAATGGACTTAGCAGTTTAGAATGTTTAACAAAACGTCATTGTCATTCAATGATTTTAGTAGGCAACCTGTCAAAATCTGACATTTTGTTAAACATTCTAAACCGTTGTCAACTTAGCAAATTGTTAAAAGTTAACAACGGTTTAGAATGTTTAACAAAATGTCAGATTTTAACAGGTTGCCTACTAAAATCATTGAATAACAATGACAATGACGTTTTGTTAAACATTCTAAACTGCTAAGTCCATTGCTAAATTTAACAACGCGATCATCACTCGGCCGTTAACGTGTTACTATCAAGTATTTGCTTTTAGACACAAGGCACTGAAACAAGTAAGGTATATGTTCTACACTAATTTTTAAATGTTTTTTCTGCTTTATTAATAACAAAAAATAAATTATTTTGTTTTCATTTAAAATCATTTAAAAGGATTTATTCTTGTTTCGTACACTCGCGTTTCGTACACCTCAAAAATTTCCCCAAAATATTCTTATTTGGTACACAAAATTAATTATTCAGCTTCCGACATCTCGTTTTGTACACCAAAAACTGAGGTATTTTCTTGTCTCTGATGGTTCATAAAATATAGTAAAATGAATTAAAACCAATTTTATAACTAAATATCAAAATATTTCTTTCTCACATATAAGATGCAGAAATATTTTTTTGGATAATAGTGATATTAAAATTTTCTTATAATAATATATGTTTAAAAACGAAAAAGTTTACTGTTCATACTTTTAGTGATTTATCACGTCTAAAATATAATTGGGGAAAATAAAAAACCGCTTTACCTAACCAGAACTAACCATGACCAGGCTTTTGAATTTGTCTAAATTATCCATACGTAGAAATTATTAACAAAATTTTAATCATTTACAATAGGGTATTTATTTGGGTCGTCACAATGGTCGGAGTACAAAACAAGAAGCATAAAATGGTTTCAATAATTCAGTGCCCAAAACGAGAATATTTCAGGTAAATTTCTGAAATGTCCAAAACACGAGTGTATGAAACTAGAAAACACCTATAAAAGGTATTATTTAAATGCGTTCTAGTCCGAAAAAAAAAATTATCAATATAGGACTGATGATACTTTTTTTAGTCAGAAAGTAGAAAGATGCTTTTAAATAATTGTGTGATGGTAAATAATGCAGGGTTCGAGGATATATATCAATGGATATATATCATGATATATATCAATACAAAAATGGTTTAAAAATGTTATATTATTAAGTAATTTTTGGCGTTTGTTACTGTATTTCTACTTCCCAAATGTAAATGGCGTTGGAGTAGGGTTAAAAGATACTCCCTAATAGTAAGTTCTAATCCATAATTGACAAAACACTTCTGCCGACATTAATGACGTCAGTCGTGTCAGAAAAATTTCTTTACGAAAGAGTAAGTTTTTTTGTGTTTATTTTATTATTTTTTACAAGAAAGTATTTGACAGAAAAACGATTTTATTTTATTATTGAGTTTTAAGAATCATTACATAACTTTTGTATTTATAAAATATAACTGTTTATTAACGAAATGGGTATATATCAAACATTTGATATACAGGGTGATTCAAAAATCGATCACGAAACTTAACAGGGTGATTCTATATGACAAAATAATAGTAAAACCTCATATAAATTTTTTCAAAATGCCATTTGTTATTACCTGGTATCTGGTGGTATTGAAATGAGAAAAATTAAACACTTAATTTTTAAGGGCGATTTATGTCCAACCGTTTAGAATTTAGCGAGTAAAATGAAGAGCATCATTTTTAAAGACCTTGCAATCATTCTTTGAGAAAACAAACTTAAAACTAGTATAACTGTCTAAACTAAAGAATTTAATAAAAAAAACAATTTTCAATGTAGGTAAAGTGCCCTCTAGCGGCACACAATCAATGTGAATTGTTACTAAAATGATGAAGAGCACTCGACTCAGTCTACGTTTCAAATATTAGTGAAATCGGTTTTTCCGTAAGCAAACTATTTAAAAAACAAAAAATAAAAAAATTAACTGTGTCGGCTTGTAATTCGAAAACGAATGACATTTTGAAAAAAATGTATATGAGGCTCTACCATTATTTTGTCATGTAGAATTACCCTCGTTTCGTGATCGATTTTTGAATCACCCTGTATATCGGATATATATCATAAATATCCGATATTTTGATATTTCTAATAAATATCGGATATTTTCGAACCCTGATTTTCACGCAGTCGTGTCTCGTGTCGTAGGTATTTCATGACTTTGTTTTAGTTTCTATCTTGACAACATAGATTAGTATTTTTTATTTTGGGGTTTTATGGGGGTTTTTCTTCTTTTTGTTGCAGGAGATCTGCAAGTTCATACGGGTCAATGGGGCTGAGCTATACCCTGGGGCCTGGACCGAAGTGGTCCCATTTTCTAGAAAATTTCAAGGCGAGTACACTCAAAGAAAATATATCAAAACATGAATCCGCCACAAAACTACAGAACATATTTAAAATATATACTTACCACAGTATTGTAAAACTGTGAAGCTTCAGAATTACCAAATGATTTATGAACTGGTAATGCCTTTTCCCTTAACTCCCACACTTGCAAACAACTCTGATTATCACTATTTGCAGCTACAACCAGTGAATCTGCATCTTCCCTCATAATCCATTTAATATGACTTATTGTACACTTCTTGTCTTTTACTACTTGTTCTGCTTAAACAAATTACAAACGTAAAATGATACTTGGAACAAAAATAGGTATTTTCTCGTAAGTTTTTACGAGAGTTCAGCCGGTAGTAGAAATGTTTGAAGTCCCCAGTTAGGGTGCCATATGAGTCAAACGCCAATTTACACCCATTTAATTTAAAGTCATGTGGTAGGTTGTACAGGGTCTTTAATTATATTTACGTGGCATCTGGAGCTTTTATTTTTGGATGAAAAAAAATGCTTTATAAAAAATTGTAGGTTTTTTTTCCATATTATCTTTTGAAATTATCAGTAAAAAACTTAAGCTTTGTAAATGGAACACCCTGTATATTATGCGCTACAATGAAATACCTTTTTTTATTGCAAATATGTATACATTGATGATATTTGGGTAAACTGTTTTTTAGATATTTTAGCTTAAATTATAAACAAGTTTAAGAAAAATCATATTAGTATTAAGAAAGCCATAAAACCAATAAAATTGTTATAATAAATTTAACGTCTCGATATTGTAAAAAGTTAAAGTTAATCATTTTAACTATTAAGAATAATTTATATTGCTTTCTTGTCGACGGGCTATTCAGAAGAACAAAAAATTGCTATTGTGGTTCTTTTTCATGGCAACAATAATAATGTGACGACAGTGCAAAGGGAATATTACTTATAATATCATTAACAACGGATACCATCTTTAGACACTATTAAATATATAGTAAGAGAGTATAGTGAACGGAAAATATGAAAAATAAAGAAAAGGACTGTAGCACGAAAACGAAGATTTGGATATCCTTGTTTTTTTCCAGGATAATTTTTATACTTTTTTTACTGGACTAGCACTAACTACTTTTAATAATATTAAAAAATCCTATATTATCAATCTCAGATGCGGCATCTGTATTTAATCAAACAGATTACACAATTTATTCAACTTTAAAATTTTACAAATTTCAATTATGTCAGTCCAATATCTTTTTGAACAAAACATGAGGACCGACCCGTGTGTGCATTGGAAATAGCTAGGTTTATGCAGCATTATTCAGAGTTCTTACATAAAATTTTATTATTTACCGACGAGTCTTCCTTCAGTATAGCAGGAATATTTAATCGCAAAAATAAACATTATTGGCCCAGAAAACCCTCACCACATTCTAAATTCAGCAACATAACAATTTTGTTGTTTCCATGGCTTTCTTGATACTAATATGAAACTTTTTTACAATTTAAGCTAAAATATCTCAAAAATGGTTCATCCAAATATCATGTATGTGTATGTATTTGGAAAAAAGTTAAAGTTGCCTATATGTTTTCTTTTTTACTGATAATTTCAAAAGATAATAGGAAAAAAAACTGCAATTATTATATGAAACATTTTTAAAGGCTCCAGATACCACGTAAATATAATCAAAGACCCTGTACAAGTTTTAAAACTTTAATTTCTATGCTAAGGTATCTTCTATGCTACATACTTTTTTTTACTAAATATTCCAGATCTTTCAGTTTATTAAGACATGGTTTGTGTTGTTCAGTGCAATGCTGCTTTTTTGTGCAGACTGAACAAATAAACTTGATTTGTAGAAAAACATTAAAACAGTATTTTTAAGAAGTTTTCTGTGTATTCCAGAACTAATTTATTGTATTAAAATACCTTTAGATCTTGATTTAAGTTAAGGAATCTAGTATACATTGTAATTTTTTGTATAGAAGGAATACGAAAAATGTACACTTGTAGCTTGACATTAGCCTTTCCAGATTAATAAGACTTAAGCATATTTATATAACTAGTATAAGATCTATGAGAATTATTAGTAGCTTAGTACTGGGTAACACTAGTTTTTAATTATAAAATTAAAAAGTACTTGTATTTAACTTTTATCCCGCCCGTATTTGGTAAACAGCATACAGCATGGCACATACTCAATTCTTGTATTTTTAGTAAGAAAACATTTTTAAAATGTATACATTTTCTATGAGAATTATTAGTAGCTTAGTACTGGGTAACACTAGTTTTTAATTACAAAATTAAAAAGTACTTGTATTTAACTTTAATCCGCCCGTATTTGGTAAACAGCATACAGCATGGCACACACTCAATTCTTGTATTTTAAGTAAGAAAGCAGTTTTAAAATGTATATATTTTTTTATAAATATAAGTACTTATTTCCACATTTTATTTTACATATACCCACCAGTCTTCATCAATATTAAGTAAATAAACTAAAAGGTACAAAAACTACACAAGTTTGATGTCTTTAACAGCTGATATGTTTAATCCAAGACAACTATAAAAATGATTTCATCAAGCCTTACTTGACGAGAGGCGATGGAAAAAAATGCTCTGCTAATAATCTACAGGCGCTTTACCCATATAAAAATATTTGGAAATGTCAAGCAGTTTGGGTATATGTGTAAGATTTTATATGCCCAACATAAAAATCATTAGCCAAGAAAATGATTATGTAGAAATAAAGATAGAAAGAAGCTTATACTTTAACTAAACTATAATTATAGAATCTAGGGATACTATCTAAAAACATTTTAACTAACTAGAAACATGTTTTACCATATTTTTGAGTTATGATTACTGTATAATAAACCTTAGTCTTATTTTTATTAAAATTGAATTAATTTTACCAATTTTGACAAGAATAATAGTTCTGTCACGGTTAGTTTTTATTCCTAGGTTTGTTTTTAATAATTTAGTTTGTTTACCTTAATGCAGTTCGGTTTTAATTTTTTTTTGCAGATTATTTTTGGCAAAAGGCTCCAAATTTTATTGTAATTGCTGGGTTACTTCTGTCTTTCTATCGCCTTTGGTATCCTACCTTATGCTTTACGTTGCTTTTTTTTTCCCTCGCAGTATGGTGTACTAAAAATTAACATAAGATACCTCGAGTCGATAACTGGCCTTAATTTTGTTCGGTGCAACTTTAATTTTGAGGTACATCTTTCACTATTGACTAAACCAAGCTTATTAAGTAGGCTAGATTCACTTTGTATAAATCAATAGTTTCTAATTTAAACAGGGACTTACCTTTAAAGTGTTGATATTTTGTCAGGGGTTCGTAACCAAATTTTGTTTCTCTAGGTATTCGGTATGGTTTTTCTCCCTATATACAATCCTCGACAGCTTGTAGGTTTG
Organism: Listronotus oregonensis; assembly: GCA_019359885.1. Classification (NCBI taxonomy): domain Eukaryota; kingdom Metazoa; phylum Arthropoda; class Insecta; order Coleoptera; family Curculionidae; genus Listronotus; species Listronotus oregonensis. Next base: position 32,217 of record JAHBCN010000973.1, read on the forward strand.
TCTAGAAATTACATTTCCTTAGCAGTTTTGCTTTTATTGGCTATGTAGGAAGGGTTGTTTACGTTACCTTCCGTATTTACCTTAGTTTGTTTACTTTTATTTTCCATCCCCAACAGTTGTCGTGGTTCACAAGGGCCAGCCAGTTTCCTTTGCCTCTAGAGTCTCTTTTGTACAAGTTCTTTGTATTTTATCCTCTTTGCATTAAAATTGTAAACATTTATTATTCTGGATTGTTGTATAATTTTGTTTGAATAAATTTTTGACAAGACAGATGACAGTTCGAGGGAATATTATTTGGGCAGCGTGGGTTGCCTACCCACGCTGCCCACACTCAAAATGTTGTAACGATGTTGCCAATTTGGGGACGAGAAAATTCCTAGAATTAGCAGCGATGTGCGTGCGCCCACTGGTACTTTTTGAGAAGGACAAAGGGCCATCGGCCATGTTTTACCACTTTACGTCAATCTTCAGCCGAGAACTAGGAAAATTTGCAGCTACTGGTATTCAAGCCATCTTTGTAGGATTTGTGCTGCAAATTTCCCAAAAATCTTTCCCGATTTAAGTTACCTTTGGTTTTGTGTGAATTTTGTTGGTTTGCGTTGCCTTTTTGGCTGTTTCGGGAAAGAAATCTGCATTGCAGGACTTGCAGTTCGACGCCGCAGGGATCACGTGTTAGTTGAAAATACCCCTTAACATCTTGGGGTTCTTCGGACGGGCCAATTTTCTTCACATGGGCCATTAATTTTTTTGAAACAGTTTTCGCTTTGGTTCGGAGGGGCCATCAATTTGGTAGAAGTTTTTTGGGACGGGTCAGAGATAGTGACCATTTAACTGGTCAATGTGTTGTCTGTAGTTTTGGACACCATCGCTCTTCACGGTGTAGTGGCTGGCACACACGCCATCACTTGGAATCGATGAAACAGGCAACATTAAAACTAACCCACTAACAATTCTTATTTATAACTTTTCAATTTAGAATTTAGGACTCTACCGTTAAATTTTTACCACATTGATTTTTTTAAATTATTTGCGGCCTTTTCTTTTATTTTTATTGTAATATATTTTTTTTTTTGGTAAATCTTAATAATCTTATTGGTTTTCAAATGGTGCACCTGGTCATTTAATTATTGTTAATTAAATAATTAAGCGGTATTTATATATATTTTTATATTTCATATATTTTATTAATTGTAGACTTATATTTATAATATTTATTTTTTTTTATCTCAGTATAGAAAATTGAACAGTTATTAACTCAGCGCATTCACCATTTTATTTCGATTATATATATATATATATATATATATATATATATATATATATATATATATATATATATATATATATATATATATATATATATATATATATATATATATATATATATATATATATATATATATATATATATATATATTTTATCACAAATTTATAATAAATTCTATTAACTATTTGTTTTAAATATAGTGTTTTATTTGGCTCGCCTAGTGTCTCCTTTTTCTAATGTTGATATTGTTTAGTAAAATTTTTCTTGTCTTTGAGTGGTAGTAAAGTTGAACGAGAGTTCCCAATTAAACCTTGGAAGGTCTCTGCTAGGCCTGGCACCAAAAGCAGTGGCGCCCAGTTTAACCCCCCCTACTCTCCGGCAAATGAGTTAGGGCATTTTTGCACGCACTCTCTGCTACTCACCTTCAGCTTTACTGTACTTATGCTATTTAATTGTTATTAATTTTATTTAAAAAAAAGATATATAAAAAATTAAATAATTTTTTTTAAAGGCTGCCAACGGCCAAATAAAAGTTGGAAAAGTGTTTTTAGGCCAAAACACTTGGGCTAAAGCAACAGCGTGACAAATTTGGTCTACAATTTCAAAGAAAATATATAAAATATAAAAATATATATAAATACCGCTTAATTATTTAATTAACAATAATTAAATGACCAGGTGCACCATTTGAAAACCAATAAAATTATTAAGATTTACCAAAAAAAAAAAATATTACAATAAAAATAAAAGAAAAGGCCGCAAATAATTAAAAAAACAATGTGGTAAAAATTTAACGGTAGAGTCCTAAATTCTAAATTGAAAAGTTATAAATAAGAATTGTTAGTGGGTTAATTTTAATGTTGCCTGTTTCGTCGATTCCAAGTGATGGCGTGTGTGCCAGCCACTACACCGTGAAGAGCGATGGTGTCCAAAACTACAGACAACACATTGACCAGTTAAATGGTCACTATCTCTGACCCGTCCCAAGAAAACTTCTACCAAATTGATGGCCCCTCCGAACCAAAGCGAAAACTGTTTCAAAAAAATAAATGGCCCATGTGAAGAAAATTGGCCCGTCCGAAGAACCCCAAGATGTTAAGGGGTATTTTCAACTAACACGTGATCCCTGCGGCGTCGAACTGCAAGTCCTGCAATGCAGATTTCTTTCCCGAAACAGCCAAAAGACAACGCAAACCAACAAAATTTACACAAAACCAAAGGTAACTTAAATCGGGAAAGATTTTTGGGAAATTTGCAGCACAAATCCTACAAAGATGGCTTGAATACCAGTAGCTGCAAATTTTCCTAGTTCTCGGCTTGAAGATTGACGTGAAAGTGGTAAAACATGGCCGATGGCCCTTTGTCCTTCTCAAAAAGTACCAGTGGGCGCACGCACATCGCTGCTAATTCTAGGAATTTTCTCGTCCCCAAATTGGCAACATCGTTACAACATTTTGAGTGTGGGCAGCGTGGGTAGGCAACCCACGCTGCCCAAATAACATTCCTCGAACTGTCATCTGTCTTGTCAAAATTTATTCAAACAAAATTATACAACAATCCAGAATAATAAATGTTTACAATTTTAATGCAAAGAGGATAAAATACAAAGAACTTGTACAAAAGAGACTCTAGAGGCAAAGGAAACTGCGCTGGCCCTTGTGAACCCACGACAACTGTTGGGAATGGAAAATAAAAGTAAACAAACTAAGGTAAATACGGAAGGTAACGTAAACAACCCTTCCTACATAGCCAATAAAAGCAAAACTGCTAAGGAAATGTAATTTCTAGACAAACCTACAAGCTGTCGAGGATTGTATATAGGGAGAAAAACCATACCGAATACCTAGAGAAACAAAATTTGGTTACGAACCCCTGACAAAATATCAACACTTTAAAGGTAAGTCCCTGTTTAAATTAGAAACTATTGATTTATACAAAGTGAATCTAGCCTACTTAATAAGCTTGGTTTAGTCAATAGTGAAAGATGTACCTCAAAATTAAAGTTGCACCGAACAAAATTAAGGCCAGTTATCGACTCGAGGTATCTTATGTTAATTTTTTAGTACACCATACTGCGAGGGAAAAAAGCAACGTAAAGCATAAGGTAGGATACCAAAGGCGATAGAAAGACAGAAGTAACCCAGCAATTACAATAAAATTTGGAGCCTTTTGCCAAAAATAATCTGCAAAAAAAAATTAAAACCGAACTGCATTAAGGTAAACAAACTAAATTATTAAAAACAAACCTAGGAATAAAAACTAACCGTGACAGTTCTTCAGTTCATATGGCCTACAAAATGTTCAGTTGTTAACTAAGATCCCTTAGAATAACACTTACTTAATGCTTCCTTTGGTGCTTCAAATAGAAAAAAGCTTAATAATGATTGGCTGGTAATAATACACTTTTCATCCACCTTCTTAACTGATACTTTATAGCACTGAACCGGCATTGATGGATCCCCACTACTAACAGCTATAAGAAAGTGACCATCTACAAAGAAACATATAAATACAACATTACACACTGCAATATACTTTGTTACTCAAAAAGCTGCATCCCTGCTTAGCTCTATGTTTGAATTCCAGGATTTGCGTCTTTTCTTTTAACACCACTTAAACTGAGAGATATACAAAAAAATGCTTGTTAACAAAAGTTATAGAAAAGAAAACAAATATTTTTTTGCATTTTCTTTTTATGAATGAGGTGGTCTATTTTTTACAGAGCACTTGCACCCTATTATTTTTTTATTTACCACTACTAATAATATACCATATATCTTAATTAAATTTAGCAGCCTGAAAAGCGACTTTTTGGACACTGTTACAAGGTATAAAATTAAAATTTTACAACACCCGATTTGCAATTTATCTCAGTTCTTTTTATAGGTTTGGAACTAAATTTCTAAGTTTTAAATTTGGAAAAAATAAATGAAAATGTCAAATTTTCGACATCAATGCAAGACATTTCAATTTCATCAAACCTATGGGTCCAGCAGTGGCGACTCTAGGATTTCAAAAAAAAAAAATATATGTATTTAAAAAGTAAGACATGGGACTCACACCAAATATATAGAGGATGTTATTGGCCTTAAAGGGAGCACTTTGGCGTTGCAAAAAAATGTCGGATTTTTTTTGCAGCGCCCCGTAGAAAAATGTAAGTTTCAAACGAAAATTCCCTATTTTCATTTTTTTCGTGAATTTGATCAAGTTTTATCGTCATATCCCAATATTTTTTACTTAACAATTTTCTCATGCAAATATTTCAGATGCCTCTAATTTTAAGGAAAATGTAGATACTTTTGCGAAATTTGGGATTTGACAATAAAATCGGATTAAGTTAACGAAAAAAATACAAATACAGAGAATTCACTTCTAAAACTTGGATTTTTCTCTGGGGGACTGTAAAATTAAAATTTGATAAAATTTACGAAAAAAATGCAAATAGAGGATTCCCTTTTAAAACTTAGATTTTTCTCTGGAATTTCATGGGATTTGCAAAAAAAGTTAATTTTTTTGCAAATTCCAAAATTATTTTTTTTACTAAACTGTAAAAACTGTAAAAACCCTTGAAGCCAATATCATCTGGTGTATATCAGATGTAAGTCTCATGCCTCACTTTTAAAATAAAAAAAAATGAAAATCCACCACCACTGAGGGCTAACATATCACTTTTTAGGCTACCTTATTTTTTTAACTACCATAAAATTTCAAAGATAATAAAAAAAAATAAATGTGTCAATGTGTGTTTCTTACTTTTTCCATAACAAATATCAGCAGTTTTAATAAATATTCTAGTTGGACCTAGGCTCTCAGTTGCCATTACCATTGGAGTTTGACTCGTAGTTTGTGGCAGTAATATTGCAGCTAACATCCCTGTAGTGGTTAATAAAAGGGCACCATTTGCAGGCCGTCCTCCAAACTGTTTCACCGAGCAAGCGAATTTTACATGTAAAAATTTATCTATGTAGGAGGGACAATCCTTTTTCTCAGTGTTTAAACATACCTAAAAATATTTTTTTAACTCTAATGTTATGTATCTTAGCATATGCATGTAGCAAACATTTTTTAAATTTACAAACTATATGTTGTCATAATTAACAATAATTATCTGAAGCCCTATGAGGATCGGTACTATCTCCAGTTCTTTATAATATTTATTGCTCCTATCTAATGCCTACCAAGAATTCCAATTCTATGTCCAGGACTAATGACACATGGTAAAACTACATGGCACACAGTAGTGACATTGCAGTAACTGTCAAAAAACATTTTTCTGTGGTTTTAAAAATGGACACTTTAAGGAAATGTACTTAAACCATAGTTTGTAACATTTAATTACATCTTGACTAAACTTTTCCTAAAATTTTGTATTAAAAAATTAACCAGTATAACACTGAATGCACAGCAAAATATCTGGGTATTAAATGAGATGCTCTACCTGATTTTAACCAACACACTGCAATCCTTTATATGAAAAGCTAAACACTTTTAAGGACATGGTTATAAAAACCAAGGTATTTTAACATAGAAGGCTTTAAATGTATTTTAAAGTTACAGATCAGTCATCGACTATGGTTTGATTCTATTAATGAACTGAAGAACCCCTTGGAAAATCCTATTTACTGCAGAGACAGTTGCCCTAACGAGTTTAACCAAAATTCGTCACTCAGAGTAATTATTTGTACTGAACAACCAGACTTAAGTCACTAAAAGCAAGAAACTGAACTGAAGCTGGAATTTCATACAAAACAGAAAAATACAACCTGTTATATATAAAATGCAACACCAGAACTAGATTTCAAGTATCAAGAGAAGACATTTATTTTCTTGCTTTAAATGCAACAAGTTAATTAAAATTAATATTAATAATAAAATGTTATGCTCGGGAATCAATAATATAAATAAGGATATACACTTCTCGCTCTGCGACCTATTAGAGCATTTCAAAAAGGTTGAGAATTATAATGTTAAAATGACACTTAAAAATTTTGAAAGTCCAACTCGTATTTTATTAGAAATCTCACTTAAAATAATAAAAATTCTCACAAAAAAATACCCACAATAAATGGTAACAATAAGGGTGTACCAGAATATGTGGGCAATCTCTCGGAATCTAATAGAAAACCCAAAAATAATATGACAAGTTCCGATAAACTTTTTTCCTACAAGCCTTCCTTACGGAGATACAGGTACATAACAGACGACCGACCCTGGAAATAGTTTTTTTAAAATACTGGGCGTAATTTATTTATTTTTTTAATATGGTGGTTACTAGATAAGTCTTCTTAAAATAAACCCATTAAATCATATTTGGCTTGTTTAGTTTGCCAGGGCGAGTAGCTCTGACACAATATTAGCATTTTTTTTAACACACTGTAGGATAAAGGCTCAACAATATTATTTTTGGATAGCTTTAGCCTTAAACTAAAGAAAAGGTATTCTTGATTGACATCGATAAAATCAATTGTTTACGAGAAATAAAATATTATGTTTGGTAATTTTTTTTTACATTATACAGGGTGTTTTCTAATTGTACGTCAATATTTAGGGAAGCAATTGTTGGGTTCATTTTAAGAAGAAAACTTTATATGAACGTATGTCCTAAACGTCTTAACTTTTGAGATACAGGGTGGTAAAATTATTAAAAATAAATCATTATTTGTTATTAATATCTCTAATACCACTTTAGATATTTTAATTAAATTTGACATACATGTACTATGTATCAAGAAGCATTTTTAGTGTACCACATTTTCTTTTTATTTGCCAAAATAGGCAGGTCAAATTCTGTACAAACGCCACAGGTGGAAAAAAAATGCGGTACGCTAAAAAATGCTTATAGATACATAGTACATTTATGCCAAATTTCATTAAAATATCTTAAGTGGTATTACAGATATTAATAATAAATGATTTATTTTTTAAAATTTTACCACCCTGTATCTCAAAAGTTAAGACGTTTAGAACATACGTTCATATAAAGTTTTCTTCTTAAAATGGACCCAACAATTGCTTCCCTAAATATTGACGTAAAATTAGAAAACACCCTGTATAATGTAAAAAAAATTACCAACCATGATTTTTTTTCTCATAAACAGTTGATTTTATTGATGTCAATCAAGAATACCTTTTTTTAAGGTTAAAGCTATCCAAAAATAATATTGTTAAGCCTTTATCATAGAGGGTGTTAAAAAATTACTGTTATTGTGTCAGGGCTGGTCCGTCCCTGGCAAACTAAATAAGCCAAATATGATTTAATGGGTTTATTTTAAAAATACTTATCTAGTAACCATCATATTAAAAAAATATTAAATTACGTCTAGTATTTTAAAAGTTATTTAAATAAAAATGATTTCCAGGGATGACCGTTATGTACCTGTATCTCCGTAAGGGAGGGTCATAAGAAAAAAGTTTATGGGAACTTGTCATAATATTTTTAGGTTTTCTATTAGATTCCGAGAGATTGCCCACAAATTCTGGGACACCCTGTATGTATATCTTCGGTAGGTAAATAAACTAAAATAATTGCACAGACAAATATGTCTATACAAGATGTCAATCATTGTTATTATTTAATACTATTTAAAAGTTTATATTTATAACATTTTTTTATGTTAATATTTGATTTAGTTTATAATAAAATTGGTTTATAAAAATATTAAATTTCAAATACCTTATAATCTTATAAATGATGAATTTGTACCGACCCCCCAAAAAAAGCGTTTATTGACGTCATTTTATTTTTTTTGTGTACAATCATGTACAAACTATTGTATTTATTTAATTTGAAATAAAGAAGTATTAAAACATGGTGGTTTATTTGATTGTGCTTGTGCGTGACTGTACAATAACTGGTTCTTTGTGGGGTTGGAACAAACCTAAAATAAATCTTTAGCCCCTTCATCTTTTAAATAATAAATAGTCAATGAAGCAGACTTTCAAAAATGACAAAACAGTCAATTTATTAATATAAATAAAAAAAATTATTGTTAAGAACAAATTTAACAGACTGTTTGTGGATTTAAAAGTCGAAAATTACAAATAATGTATAAAGAAATGTTCTTTGTTGTTAATATTGAAAACGAATAGCAAATCCATTATTTGCCCTTGGAATTTAATTATAAATGAAATCGGTTTTAGAGTTTTATGAGTATAGTAAAAACTATTTTTAAAATATTGCAACCAAAATATATAAATTGAACTTTTGTGACCCAATCTCATTCCCTTGAACATTTTGGAAACAATAGAAAATAATTGTTATACAGTATTTTGTTTCCTTATTTTTACTCAAAAAAATCTTTTAATACACTCATTTCAAAAAAAAAGAAAAAAATTTTTAAAAGGTATGTTGATTTTTTTATTGGGTTTCCCTGGGTTCCCAAATTCAGTGAAGGGATGTTTTTGTAAAACGGTACGGGATAAACCCTTAATACATACCTTTACTATAAATTGTTATATCCTTTTCATTTTTACTGTAAGAAAAATACAAATGTGCTTTAATGTTGATTCATGAACATTTTTGGCATTACTATATTGGAAAAAAACAACAAAATTTCTTAAAAGACTATAGTAATTACAAAATCACAACAATATTTGTTACATAAACTTAGGATCCGTTTGGTTATATTTATCGTTTTAAAAATTAAAAAATTAAGCCTAATAAATTATTTTGTAGTAATTTTTGGGATTTCAATCCCATGGATATAAATTCTATTCTTTTCATTTCATTTAAAAGTTTATGAAAAACTTCTGTTTTTTTTACAAATGTTTAAATTTTTTAAAGCATGTTAAATCATATAGATGTTTAGATAAAAATGAGAGGGTGGAGCAACGCCCAATTTTTCATAGATGAAGCTTTATAATACAATGTGTTACACCAAAAATATTATTAAAATAAATAAACGGAGCGGCGAAAAACACTCGGACACGAATTTTATTTAGGAAATTTTTTATGCACATTTTTTCATAAATCTTTTCATACGGGGTCTTTAGGGCCTATCATAATCTATTTTCTTTTCTGCAACCTCTGTATATTGATTTTTGGCCTCCTTCGAATCTCTCTCCCTCTCTCTCTCTCTTCCTCTCTCTCTCCCCTCTCTCTCTCTCTCTTCCTCTCTCTCTTCCTCTCTCTCTCTCTTCCTCTCTCTCTCTTCCTCTCTCTCTCTTCCTCTCTCTCTCTTCCTCTCTCTCTCTTCCTCTCTCTCTCTCCTCTCTCTCTCTCTCTCTCTTAATTTGTCGGCGGTGTATACACCCCTTCCGCCAATTAATCAGCACAAGGCGCAAGAGAAATGTTATACAGCTATTCTTCTTACTCTCTCGCACGCTTGTCCGCACAGCCGAGCGGCACGGCTGCCTTTAGTAGGTATATGCACAAAAAGTAACCCTCACCAAAGTGGCAAAGATGCAAAGGCAATAGATGCAATAAACCTGAAAACGCTTAATATTTACGAAACAGTTGAAGATAGATATAGGACATTGTACATTAAATATGTCTAGAATGCTTTGAAAAAAACAAAAATTGAATAATATACAGGGTGTTGCATTTAAATTAAGAAAGTTGATACTGGCCACCGTCACATGACACCCTGTATAAACAGTTTTAGTTGAAAAAAATGCGCAATTAAAAACACCAATCGACATGTCCAAGCATTTTTTCGAATAAGCCCCCATTTATTTAATATTGAATTTAGTTCATTTGGCTGATCCACACTGTATATTAACAAAGAATTAACATCTAAAGATTCGCATTGTGATCTATAATTTTTACAAGTATCACGATTACTATGCACATTTAGTGCTTTCTTTTTAAAGATATTCACAAAACTGAACGAAACGAATGAAACAGCACATAAAACTCAACAAAGCTCTAAACGAAACATGTAATCCCGGACTAAAAGCTGCCGGCAGCGGGTTGACAGTTAAACAGCTTAGCCCCCTCCTAAAAATTCTGGGACTTCGAATAATGTCGCTTCTTATTGAGGTTTATATTCTTTGGTATAGTTAAAAGACATAGTTTAAGTTATATAAGAAAGTTCGTGTATCTTTTAAAGTTTTTAAGAAATTGACGTTTTAAATTAAAATAAGTCGGTATTATCTGATATTTCCCAATTTTTTGCTGTTTGACCCCCAATTTTGATGTCAGAAAATCTTAGTGTGACACCCAGCACATATACCTTTTTTTGTGGTCCTGGTTATTTAAATAATTTTTTAAAGTATTTTTATTTTAATTTAGCTTTTATTATTATAAATAAATCCATACCTAACATATATTTTTGAACTGTCCGGATTTGTCCGGATTTTTGGACTCATGTGTCCTGGATTTAAAAAAGACCATATGGAAACTCTAATATTACGGGAAAATTTGTTTCCCACTCAACATTACTACTTGTGTGACAGAATTTGTTCAATAAAAAAATATAAAAATGTCCAATACTCAACACTTTTTTGTAAGAAATTGATTTTATGTGACTTATAATAGCTTGCCGTCCCATATTACTAAAACTACAATTCTTTTTGCAGATTAGGCATCGAAATTTGGTATGGTCTGACTGAACACTGACTAACTGACTATTATATTTTTAAAAACTTTTTCAAGTAACCACGTTTCTTGGAAATAATTTTTTTTGGTGGCATAATTGAAATCTGTAAAACAGTATTTGAAATTTACAAACAACGCCAAGATATTATAAAACATTACAAAACTTACCAAGAATAATATAGTCGACCTGTAATCCACAAAAAACGCTAATATCACGAAAATAAAACTCCATTTGCCATAATACAGTAAATAAAAATTTAGATTAATATCAAAAAATATAAAAAAATTGTTAATAAGTTCAAACGTGTCGCGTGCTGCGCAACGCATCACTGAAATTAAAACATTCCAATGTCAAAAATCAGATCTATCCACACCAAATATATCTGCCGCCCTTTTACGCTAAATACATCAGAGTCCACACACAAAAGAGATAGTACTAAAACGAGAGTTACAAATCACAAATATTTTATTAATTTTATCACCTGGTCCAAACTACCTCTCTCTCTTATAAGCATGTAAGGATGAATGGATTTATCCTTGTTTCTCAACTAATCGTTTGATGTCGGACTGAACGGCCCACGATAGGTAAGACAGAGCCGGAATATTTTTAATTTTGATATAAAACATAATTATTTTATCGATAAGACTGAAACAGATTATTTTTAGTTTTGTTTGGAAATGGAATTATTTTTTTTAACTAAAACTGTAATTTTCCAGGTTTTTAACTAGTTTTCCCTGACATTCCCTGATTTCCCTGACCACTTTTCAATTCTCTGACATTCCCCGACTTTCCAGAAAAGTGGGAATCCTGATCTAGCACAAAATAGAGGGTCACAAATAGTATGTTACCTAACTAGAACTAAAACTTACTTACCTTCTTTCCTGGATGAAAAAAAGCAGCGGAAAGTATGTGTTCACCTTCTAAAGGAACTTGTAAAAGTAAGCTCCAGTCATTTAAAATGTGATCTTGTGTTGTATATATGCGGACACATCCACTTTCATCTCCAATTAAGAGAAGCTCTCCTGTGAAATCCCACTGTAATACTGTAACAGGAGATGAACTGCATAATATTCTAAAAGAAAAAATAATATAAAATATGTGATACTGATATGGAAAGGGGGGGTAAAATTTTACTTATCGGACATGACAATGATCTTGATGATTTTTTGCATACGGGTTTTTTTTTTGGGGTGCTGATCACTAATCTAAAATTAGTTTTTTTAGCAACCTCTGGTTTTTAAGTTATGAGGCCTCCAATTGGACTAATCTCAAAATGGACACTTTCTACAAATTTCTTCTTTCTGAAACTGATAACCATCAAATGGAAACATGCATTGATTGGACATGATATTTAGATTTTTAGTTTTAAAAGCTCAAGTGTACCTGTTTTTAAGTCTAAAATACACAAACACGTGTCGGTGAATAGGTTATTGTTGTAGGCATCTAGGTTTATTTATTGTTGTAGTTTTTGTATATTTCTAGTTTTGTTATGACTTTTTTTAGTTATAAGTTTTTTGGTGGTTATTAAAATACGCCTGGCGGTACTTTCCACCTTTGTATGTGACTCTGTCGATACAATAAAGATTATTTTATTTTATTTTTATTTTATTTTTTATTTAAAAAATACACTAACATTAACAATATTTTATTGCTTATTTTTAGTAAAAAAACACTTCAAATAAATCCAGTTTTTTATTTTTAATATAACTTAATTATAAATTAAATTTTTAACAATTGAAAAACTTTTTCACTTGTAATTTGTCAGAAAATGTTATTCTTCATAAAAGTTGGTGCATGATGTCAAACTATATTTGCAGTAGTTAGTTTTATTGAAAGTCAAAGAATATACTGGGTAAGTCAATAAAATTAAAAACATCTTAAGCGTAATGCACCCTTATTTTAAAAAATATCACAAAATGTTAAATAAAAGAATTGTTTGGAATTAAAAGTCATGTTTAAATCGAGGTTTACATACTAAGTCAGCCTGCTATCAAAATTTTTATTTTTTATTTGGAATTGAATTACCCCATATGATGCATATTTTTACTATTCTGATGTAATATTTTTTTATAATGTAGCTGCAACCAAATCACTATTAAATATTTTTTTCAAACTAATGCGTATTTGTAAAATTTACCTGGATTTATATTTTTTAAACTAACTTCAGGTTAGTTGCTACAATATTTAACAAAAGTCTAAAATTTTACAAATAATCTTTTTAACAAGGCAAATATTGTATTAATAATAATGTCCATATCAAAAATCTTATTTTAATATTTATTATAATATTTTATAATAATAATGTCCATATCAAAAATCTTATTTTAAGATATATATTTTTTTAAATTCTTATAAAAGTGTAGGTAGATAGGTACGTAGGTTTAAAGTGAGTGGGTATAACACCCTTTAACCGCGACCGATCGGTCTATTGGGCTCACACCTTTTTATATTTCTCCACCAGATCCAGACTCCTAATTATATATTATATAAAGGTGTAAAACAATTGTTCGGTACTACGCTTCCTTAGAGGCCGAGGGCATAGTTTTCCTTTAGCCTGGGCACTCTCGCAACCATATTTCAAGCGGAGGTATTTGCTATTGAGATATGTGCTAGATCGCTGCTTGATCGGCACTGCACACGTAAGACAATTAAAATATTCTCCGATAGTCAAGCAGCTCTTAAGGCTCTTGAATCCAGCCGGTGCAATTCGAAAACCGTCTAAAATTGCATGGATGCGCTGACCAAACTGGGTCAAAACAATAAGGTTACACTACTGTGGATACCTGGACACACCGGGTAGAGGGTAATGAATCCGCAGACCTCCTTGCCAAAAGGGGGGAGGAGACAAAATTCACAGGGCCGGAACCGGTCATCAGTATATCTTATGGAACGGCCAAGCAGTTCATATCAGCTTGGACACAAAGAGAAAATCGAAGGCCTTCATAAGCCCACCGAACCAACAATGTACTGTCAAACTACTGGAGCAATCAAGGGTATACCTTAAAACTCTAGTGGGACTATACACGGGACACTGCAGATTAAAATACCACATGCACAAGATCGGCCTAGCGGAAGACGCCGAATGCCGCATGTGCATGGAGGGGGATGAATCGGCAGAACACATACTGTGTTCGTGTCCAGCAATGGCACGACTAAGATTCGCAATCCTCGGCAATGACACCTTGTTGCCGGAGGAGGTGAAAGATCTCTCTCCCAACAGGATCATCAGATTTATTAGGAGTCTGGACCTGGTGGGAGGAATATAAAAAGGTGTGAGCCACAATAGGCCGATCGGTCGCGGTAGAAGGGTGTTATACCCACTCACTTTAAACCTACTTAAACCTACCTACCTACTCTTCCTTAATAATTTGAAATAAAATTTTATTTGTTAAATGAAACTTTTTTATATTGACATTATTATTAGTAAAATTATGGTCGAGTGATGATCGTGTTGTTAAATTTAGCAATGGACTTAGCAGTTTAGAATGTTTAACAAAACGTCATTGTCAGTGTTATTCAATGATTTTAGTAGGCAACCTGTCAAAATCTGACATTTTGTTAAACATTCTAAACCGTTGTCAACTTAGCAACTTGTTAAAAGTTAACAACGGTTTATTTAGTTTAAATCTTATTAATTAGATTATTTGTAAAATTTTAAAAAGTGTTAAATATCGTTGCAGCAAACCTGAAGTTGACTGTTAGCTAACAAAATATAAATCAGGTTAAATATGCGTTAATTTGAAAAAAGTTATTTAAAAGTGCTTTAATGGCTGTAACTACTTTTAAAGAAACTAATATCACAATAATAAAAATGTGTATCATATGAGGGTAAACCTAAATTTAAAAAAAAAAATTGCAAATTTGAATAGGAGGTCATGACTAGGTTTTTAAGCATAACTTTTAATTTTAAATAACTTTCCTTTTTAACATTCCCTAATATATATTTTGAAATAAGGGTACTCTTACTCTTAAGCACAATTTTTAATTTTTTAATACTTACTCTGTATATTCTTAGACTTTCAATAAAACTAATTACTATAAATATAGTTTGGCGTCATGCACTAACATTTATGAAAAATAAAATTTTCCCATTTGTTGCAAACTTAATGAACCACACTGTATATACTTATAACATAAAGAAAACTGGATTCATTTAAGGTGTTTTTTTACTAAAAACCGACAATAAAATATTATAAAGTTTAATGTATTTGTTTAAAATATCAATCAGTATAATATGTTCCCATTTGATGGTAATCAAGAAAGCAGAATTTTGAGGTTAGTCTACTTGGAGGCCTCATAACTTAAAAGCCAGAAATTGCCAGAAAAACTGACTTTAGATTTGTGAGCACCGCCTTAAAAACCATGAAAAAAAGCATTAAAATCGGCGTCATGTGCTATAACTAAAATTTTACCGTAAAGGGTAAATTTTAAATATGTTGCACCCCCAGAGTCCTTTGAAGTATTTTTTGTCTTATTATAAAAATTATTAAAGTTAGTATATGAATAGAAGCCCCTACTCAGCTAGTGGAATACAACACTTACTTATGAATCTGCCATGGAGTATTTAGATCTGCCACATAAACATTTGAACTAAAGAATAGTGAATTATTTTCTTCTATGTTACTTTGAGTACTAAAGGCAATTAAATTTTTACAGGAAATTGAACAAATAATGGACTTCTCTATCCTAAAATACAAACTTTCATTACTATAAATAACATATCCAAGATTTCAAACATACCTATTAAAAACGTTTACTTTAGAAGAGTTAGATTTGTTGGGGCGCCTTGTAACTGAAAATATATGATCCATATTGACACCTTCAGTTAAAAATCTTTACACCAAATTATTTTTAAACATTATTACAAGCACAAGAAAGCGGTAAGAAAAATTGTTTTGGTTAAAAAATAAAAATAAACATCAAAGAAGTAAACACACCAAATAAGAACGGATCTTGATATGAATACGACAATCGGATCTTTACGGATTTTTACTACATTAAAACAAAAATGGCACAAAGAACTTCCCTGAGTTGCGTTTGGCAAAATAGTGTATATGTAAAAAACAGCTGTATATCCTATCCTCAGAGCATATACCTTCTAGAGGCAACTTTGCCGGTCGGCTGTGCGTAAGGGTGCGAGAAAAAAAGACATTATAATTTTTCTTTTTCGCGCCACATGTCTGATTAAGCGGCGAGAAGGGAAATGTACCCCGCTTTGCGGGCTGATTGGTGAGCGAAGTACATACGCCTCCCCGCTGACCAATCAGGCACGTAGAGCGAGAAAGAGAAATTGAGATATCAAAAGCAAAAAAAATAGACAATATAGTGCGGAATATATTTAAGACGCATTTATTAAAAATCTCACAAATCTGTCTCTACCTTTTTGCCTTCTTTATCAAAAAAGATTTTTAAATGAAGCGATGGGTGCATTGATTCTGCCGTGCTCATCCGCTTTGCCGCCGATCATCAAGAGTATCAAAATTTTCAAATTTAACCAATAAGATGGCTTCTATTTCTTAATTTTATCACCTTTGATGCCCAGTGGCGAAGCGGACGAGCACGGCTAAATGCAACCTTTGAAGCCTTCCAGACTACAAAATAATTCAAATAAAATAAATTCAGACAAGAAAGAGAAAAATGTGGCATATTTTTAAGATCTGGAAAAGAAGTAGAGAGCTCAGCTAACTGTATCAAAACTTTTTTTATTGAATTTTAAAGAAGACGACGACGGACTTCGAGCTTCATAAAATATCTCTTTGTTAATTGCTCAGAAAGGCAAACCATACACTATTGGTGAAGAGTTAATTTTGCTCCATAGGCCACGGACAGATATTATCCGAAACATTTCTTTAAGCAGTAGTTCTGAACAAAGATAAATTATTAATTAAATGGCTGAAAACATCGACAAGTCATATTCCGGATACCTGAAGACAAGTAAATTCTTAATTTAGCTGGATTAATCCAATTTACGTAGGTAATGAATAATTGTTGTTGGCATACATAAAGTTTATTTAAGATGGACAAATGTGCTAGGAACTATTATTTGTAAAAAATTTAGAGAGTGCTGCAAAAAAAGTTATTTTTTACGTACTTAAAAAGTTTTGAGATGAGGAAAAATACCATTAAAGAACTCTTTATATGCGGCTACAGATGGCGTTTCGGCCATGACACGGCGTCGTGAGTTTTTGATATATTCTCATCATCGTATTTGAATAAACGTGGTTTAGTGCTGTGGCGACGCTGCTAACTAAAAACGGTTGCATGCTTCGAGCATATACCTAGCCCTGTCTCTCGGCAGTGTGAACAAGCGTGCAAGAGAGAAACAAAATTACTTTAATTCAAATGTGTATAATTATACCTAATGTGTTATATCAGTATTATTTTTTTCCTGAGTTAAAACTTTTATTTTAAATAAAACTGTCTAATAATATAATAATAAATAATAAATAATTATTGAATTTTTTTCATTCAAATTAAAACAGACATTTCTATTTTGGTCGGTAAGAGGAAGTCATTTAACATACCGGTTTATTTTGGCGAGAAGCGGTACCGTAGGGGAGGGTGTTATGAAGTCAGTATCCACGTCATTACTTTGTATCCAGTATTCACCGCTATGGCGACTAGTCGGGAGAAGCATTAATAATGGTTATGTCAAGTATCAAATTAAAATAATGGTGGATTCGCGGCTTTTCTATTGTTTTGGTTCTTGTCATGTTTTTTTTGTTGTGGTTTACCAACTATTTGGATTGCAGATTTTTTGATTTGTTAGTTAATTTCCAAATGGATAAATTAGTGCAATTATATTTAAATCTTAGAGGAAAATATTTACTTGTTACAGTTGACTCGGAAACAGCTAATATCTTACTGAATGAAAAATTTGGTTTATATCTTATCTTTTCGACTTATTTCTTAACTTTCCAAAGACCTTACATTCGGACTTAAACTTTAAAGTGTATTAAATAATTAGTATGTAAGTTGACACACGCGTCATATACGTAAACCGTTTCATTTTTGCAAGGATAGGCGGGTTAAGCACGGTTAGAATGGTGGGGAATATGTCGCAAAAAAATCCTTTAGGTCTGTTTGTTATCCATGCCAGAAAAGGAGTACTCTATTGTACACTTTTTTGTCAATAAACCGTTAGTTATGTCAATGTAATTTAGGACTAGATATTTGGTATAAATTTTGGTGTAAACTAGTTTTCACTTAATTACTCTAACTCTCGAAGAAGTGAAGTTAGATGCATTTTTATTACAAAACTTAAAGTTGTTTGTTTATAAACATAGCCATAGAGCCATTTTTAATTTGTATAAAAATCAAATACGGATCTTATTTACACTTAGTTTCACTTTTTAGTTCTACACTTTTCTACTCTGTCCTACAATAAACTTGATAACAAACAGACCTAATAGTCCTCTTGTTTGAAAGTGTTTTTGGGGTTTAAACTTAAATAGAGATGTCTTTGTTTTAATTTGAATAAAAAAAATTCCAAATAATATTTATTGCATTTTATTGCTAATATTAAGTCTGTTTTTTTTTTATTCAGAAATACACTATTACACAGTACACTATTTTACAATTTTTTTTACGTAAGCGTTCTTAGTGGTTAGAAAAAGTGTAAAATAGTGTTAAATATTGCTGAATAACAAACAAACCTCATATTAAAACAAGTTTTATTTAAAACATAAGTTTTAACTCAGGAAAAGGATAGTACTCATATGACACACTAGGTACATTTAAATTAAAGTTATTTCGTACGGGCGCTATAAAATCATTAATTTTCATAGGGCAGTAGATGAAATAGTTTAAGTATCTGTGACTTGTGAGCAAATTAGATCTAACTAAAATTTCTGGAGTTTATGATTTGCATTTTAAAAACACAATTCAAACAAAGAGAAGCGATTTAAAAAATATATATATCGCTACATCCCGAATCCGCGACTTCGCGTACATACATACGTTTTAAGGAAGCAACTTACTACGTGATACCAACCAAATTTCCTTACGCGGCACGTCAAAGTCAAAAACTTGTTTTGATTTTGATTTTAAATTTTTTGTTCGGTTAAAATTTGTGAATTCTGTGTCTGTGGACTTAAAAAAAGAGAAAAAAAGATTTTAGAAAAAAACTAATGAGAGAAATAGTTTAATAGTAACTTGCACCGTTAGGGCATTATAATTTGTAAGTAAAAGTTAAGTTTAATATAAATATTGCTTTCTCAAGCTATCCGTTAAAGTTTTCATACCTAATAAACATGATCTACCATCTTTTAAAAGAATATTTAAAACATAATAATGTATTTTTATCAGGATAATAATTATTAGAAGTTTAGTAACAAAAATATACACTTTTCTTTAGATTAGATAAAATGGAAATAAATAGCCACCCTACTGTAAAACAAATATTTTCTATTAAATAAATATTTATTAGCTTTTTTTAAAAATTGTTATAATATCTAAAAATACATTTTAACAGCCTTTTTTAAATTCGACAATCAACTAGTAGGTTAAAATATTTGGTCCAAGTATGGTTTTAGAAAGTCATTCAACAAAAGTTCTAAGGGGGACAAAAAGGTCTTCATTCGAAAAAATAACACTATTGCAGCTCAATCATGGTGACATTCCTTGTCTTTTTTTAAAATCCATAATTAAAGGTGCTTTGTTTAAAATCCATTCATTTTTGTTTGAGAATGTCAGAGGCAAAGACAATTATAGAAAATCTTTCTGTTGGTCAGTTGCATGTGTACTTATGGCTACTGACTTTTTGATGTATATCGGTTATTCTGTTAATATAGGGAATATTTAGTTATATATGTATTGACAAAAAATTGGTTACCGTAGAAGTATTAGAATAATCTTTGGACAATAATTAGAAGGACACTTGAAAGTTATTTTATCATTTCCTAATTTAATTGTGTTATTTAAGTACACCCATTGTTAACATTTGTATATTGATGATATATGTAATTTGTATGCAAGACTAATATGGACAATAACGTACCTACTGTCACTTCAAAGATACACAAAAACATTTTTTTGAATCAAATAAATATATGCTTTATTGTTCACATGATAAAATTCTTGTTAACAGAGCTGATGACAAACATAAAAATACAAAATATTAAATTTAACATGTGTTAATAAAAAAGCAATTTAAAAAATAACTAGATCTAAACAAATAAATAATAAATAAGAAATTAAACTTTTAATCACCCCTAAGCTATTATTAAAACAAAATTGAATCACTACCAATATTAAAACACATAAGATCAAATCATAATCACATACTTAACTAAACATATAACAGTTAATGATTATAAATGGTAAAAAATTATGTATAAAAATATAGTAGGTAAGAAATAAATAATAATAATAATAATAATAATAATTTAGTCACACCAACGAACAAGAATTCATTGACTAACACAAAAGCTTTTATAGAGGTTAAAAAATTTTATTTTAACACCTTTCTACTTAATAATATTCCTTTCACTGCAATATTTTTTTTACCGATTGTTTAAAAATGTTTACTCGGTCTATTCAAATCAAAATATGTTTTATTTTTAAAGAAAAAGTTCTTGGTAACCAAGCTGAAAAAAGCAAGTGTAAATAGTAAAATAGTTTTCTGGTTTTAAAAATACATAATGTTTAACAATAATAAGGTTGACAGTGTGATTTAGGAACTTATTTTTGATATAACAGAAACAATTTATAATGGTTTCTCAAGAAAATCGTTGGTTTTTAATATGATGCTATAATGCAGTGTTGTAAACAGTAATATAGTTGCGATTGCTTACACAAAATGTTTAAAAAACGATATTTCCATTTATTTATTTATATAATACTGCATTTAAAAGTAACTAAAATTACAAAATCGACAAAAAAAAAGTGGTGTGTGCTGGGTTTTGGACTAAAGTTTTCTGGTGTACACGAATCTGAATTTGAAATTGGGGGTCAAACAGCAAAAAATCGAGAAATACTTTAAAAATCGATACGGTACATTTACCGGCAAAAGCCTGCTACCACGGAATCTATAAACTATAAGAGGTACAAAAAATTTCGTAAAACAAAAAATAGAGCTTTCTAAATTCTCTATATAATACTTATATAAGGATTTTTAATAAGATTAATAATAAAGGAGATGTAAACGAAAATGTAATTTTGAAAAAAAAATTCAGTCCAAAATCGAGGGGGAAACCGCAGCGAGAATCTGGTGTACACGCTGTGTGTAATCCGTGTAATCTCTTGTAATCCCTGTAATCTCTGTGAACCCGTGAAATTTCCGGGTAATCCGTGTAATCTCTGTTAATCTTGTAATCCCGGTGTAATACGTGTAATCCTGAGTGTAATCTGTGTAATCTTTGTGTAATCTTGGGAAAAGAACCAAATTTCTAAAGGCAAGAAAAGCAAAAAAAGTAATTTTGGGTCATACATATATTAAAAACTGTAGGTGTCTCTTTAAATCCCAGCCTGGACGTAGACGACATATGCTCTTTGTTCTCTTGTTGATACAAGTAAATCGTACGTTTTTTTGCAGTTTCAGTTTTCAATTTTGTAATTTTTTCCCTTTTCATTTTTTATTGGGTGCAGAAACTCCCTATTATTCCCCATATACAGCTCTTTGGGCTGCCCAAATATATTTTTGGGCAAAAAGCATTCATTTTTCTATCTTTTTTTGTTTAATAAAAAAAAAAAGAAAGAGGTTTTTAGTTAGCCTGGTTGCACAAACAAAATAATTTGAATGAAACCACCACCTTCTTTCTTTTATTGGTCAGCTGAAAATATTCCCCCCGCAACCTTTATCCTTGAAATATTTGGTCATGTTGCCAATTGGAATTTATGTCAAAAAATATTTTCAAGTTATTTTTATTTTTTTTATTTAAAAAGTGCCTTAATACTTAATTTAGTGCCAAATCCTAGTTATTTTCCCACGTTGGTTAAGTAGGTATAAAGTAATTTTTAAAAATTATAACGCTTTATATTGGGTTTTTACAAATAAGCAAAATAAATTAATTGATTAACCTAAAAAAAGACCATTTTATAAAATGAAAGTAAATAGTTAAGACATAATTTAAGAAAACCTTTTGGGGCCTGATTTTTAATAATTATTTTTTTTTTTTAGTCTCGCCAGTCATAAAATAAAACTTTTATTGAGAGAAAATAAATAACATGGGATATCCTTTTAAATAAAAAAATACCTAGTTTTTACCCACCCTTTAAAAATATCTATAATCTTAACACCAACATCCCTTTTTTTGAAAACCTTCTTATTCCTTTGGAAAAGAAACGAGGACAAATGCGAATCAGAGACCAGTATCTAACACTTAGTTCAGAGAATTCTTCTTGCTGGATCTGAGGGCTAGTTGGTTAGTTATGGATGACGACCAAGGAAGTTTAAAGGTTTTGGAAGGCCAATATTTAGAAAAAATTTCCAGGCTGCAGGACAGCGGGGAATAGGGGATTGGCCCCCGGGTTTGCGTGAATATAGGTTAGAGCCGGACTTCCATAATTCTTTGTTACATCTATAAAGTTGAATCATCAAATGTCAAATTTAAGATTCACTGTTTTTTTTTGCACAAAATTTGTAATATTGGATTTTATATCATATGATATAATATGGAAAGAATAGATGGGCCCTTTACAGCCTTCTTTTTTGTTGATATTTTTTGTGAGTTTTATTTTTACCCAAAATCGTTGTAAATAAATAAAAACACATTTTTTTAAAATACATTTCAAAATTAATAAGTTTCTTCTTTCACCAATTTTGGTAAAGAGGGCAAGACAGTGTAAATGAATTTAATCTAATCCTAAGATTCTGGTTGTACATTAAAAAGTGAAAATTTTTATAACTGCTTTTTATTCATGAAAAATAACAGGGGTTAAAAAAATGTTTATAACCTTTGGACCTGGTATCCATTGTAACAGTATCCTTAAATATTATTTGTTTTCTTTCGAGCTTAAAAAGTTCATATTAAGTTTAAGAAACCAAAAATCTAATTTCTTTAAACAAATACAGAAAAATCAAAAGGGAACTTTAACATGAAATTTATTTTTTCTTTCATTCAATTAAGGGACCTGTATATATTAAAATTTGCCTGGTCTGCCCATAAATTAATTTTGATCCTTTTAAAGAATTTAAATTATTAAATGAAATAAAAGTACCCAAATGTAAACCTTATTTTTTAAAAACCCCACATAACCCCCTCAAAAAACAAACATTGGGGAAATCATCAAAAGATAGTTAAGATTGCCTACTTTTCTTACCTATTTTCTATAAAATTTTTTTATTATTCTATTATTCATAATTGAATATTATTTATTTGGTTACCTAACGTTCGTCTCATAAAAGCACCTAATTTAAATATAAAAATACTTACCTAAAGTAAAGAATGCCGGGTATGTTACCCTTGGATTTCAAGACAAACCAACAACCTCAATCATTTTGTTCGATATTATGTAACAAACAATAAACACAAAATTATAGTCACAATTTAAAAAACACTAATCACTAAAATAAGGTTTTTATCAATCCAAAAACTCGCAACCACAAAATAAAGGTCTCAGACAAAGAAAACACAGTTTATACGGAAAGGGCACAAACTACAACGAAAAAATGACGAATTAGGGAAAACGACGATGGTTTACCCGCCGCGCCCCTTTTACCAAAAACGGTACTACGGCTCTCAAAAAGGGTATAATGTTTTTCCCTCCCCTACACATGATTTATCAGTTGTGGGGAACACATTAAATTATTTCGTGGAATTTTGTTTTAAAGAACGGGGGGCCAACTCTGACAGTTAATTTCATACTGGGCTGAACTTTTTTTGATCAAATGGGCCATAGCTTGGGCTTCCTACCCTTAAACTTTCTTGATGACGACGAAAAAATTTTTTCTCTTTAGGTATGTACACACCAAAAAAACAAACAAAAACAAACATTCGTTCTTGTTTCTTTCTTTGTATGTGTTTTTGTCTTTGTTCCCTTTTTTTTAAATGCGCCCAAATGTTTGTTTACTCTTGGACTAGTTGAAATAGTTTGGATGACTATAAAAAAAAAATTCTCTTTGATTCCGATGTTCACTGGAACATGTGCGAACAAAACAAAAAAAAGTTTGTTCCCGTTTTAACTTCTACACTGAAGAAAAACGTTTGTTTGCTGATGTTTGTTTTTCTTGTGCAAAATTTTTTATGTACCGACGTCTACTGAACATGTATGAACAAGAACAAACAAACGTTTGCTCCGTTTTTACTGTCTATGTCTACACAAAAGAAAACGTTTGTTCGCTGTGTTTGTTCTTGTTTGTTTTTTCGGTGTGTACATTATAAAGTTAAGTTTTGGTTTATTCGTTTGTTTCAACATAAAACTTAGTTCCTGTCAAATAAAACTTTGGTAAACTAATAAAATAATTTATTTGATTTTTCCCCCATATATACATAGTTACTATGCTTATTATGACGTCTTTAAGATATATCCCATTGCAATACGAAAAAAATTATTTTAAAATATTTATTAATTAAGTTCAAGGGTAGGTTTTTTTTGTTTTTATCTAAATAAAAAGTTAAGCTAATATAATAATTTATTTCATTTCTGTTAATTTAATGTTTTTTTTATTTTCAACTTGGAGAAGTATTCTGGATTATTGTAGATTAGGGACAAGTACAAAATGTATAGTAGCATTTATGTTTAAAAAAATTAAGTTGTGGTTTGTTGTTCCTTTTTGAATAAAACTTTAAAATGTATGTTTAAAATTTTATCTTGCTTTTTTTAAAAAAACTTACATGATACATAAAAAAATAAATTAACAGATTTAATTAATGAAGATATGCAACTTAACCCGTATAATTATTATATAGATCAGTAAAAAATTAGTTAAAATATTTTGGGCAATAGAAAAAACTTTAAAAGGATCCAATAATCAAAAAAAATTTTTTAAAGCTGGTTTAATAACGAAACAAAAAGAATTTTTTTTGTGTAATCGTGTGTAATCTGTGTAATCTCTGTGTAATTCGTGTAATCTTGGGTGTAATCCTGAATCCCTGTGTAACCGTGTAATCTCTGTGTAATTCGTGTAATCTTTGTGTAATCCGTGTAATCTTGACTTTTGTGTAATCTGGTGTACAGATTTTTGATTGCGGTTTCCCCCTCGTCCAAAATAGGAAAAAAAATATTTTTTTTTTATTAATGTTATTTTTGTTTTTTTTTTAATTTTAAATCATTTATTTTATTCATTTGAATTCCAAATCACTTATTATTTGCAGAAAAAATCCAAAAATAAAAAATCACATTTTTTTTAGGGGTAATACCTTGAAAATTCGGTTTTTTGACTATAACTCGAAAAATATTGCATTTAGACAAAAAGGTTGTTTTACTTAAATTAAGGATCTTGTAAAAATACATAGTCTATGTCATATAAAGTTTCGTGTATCTTTTATAGTTTTTGATATATTGACGTTTCAAATAAAAAAAAAATTGGTAATATCTAAAATTACGCCTTTTCTTGATTTTTTGCTGTTTTGCCCCCAATTTCAACTACAATTTCGTGTTTAGAGGAAAAAAACGCGCCAGAAAATCTTAGTCCGGCAACCAGCACACACCACTTTTTTTTGTGGTATTGACTATGTTAAAAAAAGGTGGAAAAGATGTTACAACGCGAAAAAACCGTGGAGTGCTTCCATTTAAAGAGGTGCATTTTTGAGATAGGGGTGGCTTTGTCCACATTTCAGTTTTGTAATTTTAAAGTATTAAGGAGTAATAGTCACCGAGATATGACATTTCAAAAGTGGTTACTCTTAACAAGGGTTGGAAAATATGGACTAATACTAGTTTTCATCATTAAACCATTTCCCCGCAAAGTTAGCTTGTAAAAATAGCCTGTGAATGTACCAAAGGATGCATGGATGAACGTCAATTGTAAGAATGCTGATGTAACTAAATTACCAAAAGAAGGTGTTCAAGAAGGTGCTGAAGAAGAACTTAATACTAATATTGAAATATTTTAAAATAATTTTAATATTTAAATGTGTTAGTAAAATAAGTTCAGTTAGCGAAATAAATAATTGGTAAGGGGCTGTCCATGAAGAAAAATTTAATTCAATTATTTTTTTACAATTCTGCTTAAGTTTTTCATAAAATATTGATAGGATAGTTTTTTTTATATAAAAAAACTTGATACAACAGTAAAAAGGTGTCAAACATAGAAAAAAGAAGTGTATTGATAAAATTTTAATATTTAAGAAAAAACGGTAAATATTAAAAAAAAAAAAATTAAAAATATCTTTCACTATTTATCCTGCACTCCTTTTTCATGCCCCGTTTTAAAGGTCGTAAAATAAGTTTTTTTTGTCTTATTGTATGTACCAAAATCGATAGGAAAAAAAGTTACAGGACAAAGTTTGAGAAAAAAAATATTTAAAATTATAAAAAAACGTGAGATTAGCCAACTTTAAAAAAGCATATCTCGGTAATTATAAATCCAAAAGACTTTAACCAAAAACCCTTTTAAAGAACATAATAACAGCTTTTTTTCTGTAAAGCAATACCTATACCTAAATTGATGTGGTAAAAAGTATGGGCCAAAATTTGAAAAATGAAAAAACTGCATATTTTTGCTTTGTTTCATGAATATATATCTGTCAATAACATTTTTTTTGGGCTTTGGAAGGTGACACTTTGATAGGAAATTTAATTTTAAACAACTTTTCTGTCAACATATGTTTACAAAAAGTCCATAGAATTTGAGTTCAAATTAAAAAACTAAAGAGCGAACCAATTCACCACTATCTTAATCTACTATTGGTTTTTCATATTTTAGGGTCAATTGACTGTATGAAACAATAACATTCCTTAAATGTTATTGTTTCTTTCTAAAGAACATAATCTATAGCCTATACATTCCTTTAACTACTTGCAAACCAACATTTTTTTTAGCACTCACAATTAATATTACTTATATAATATATATGTTTGGTTCCAGACATTCAATTATAAAATCCATAAAAACATGAGCGAATATGGAAACAAATTTATAGTATCTACACCTAAAGATGGCCGCAATCGAATCAGTGCAACTTCAACTGCCACTAAAACAAAAGGTCAAAAACTACAAGAAATAGAAACTGCCGATTCACAGTTGGAGAGTTCGTTGGGTTTGCTTTCTTTAAATAGTGTGGATATATCTAATATTGCTGATATAACTTCAGGAAGAGGAAGTTTAGATGACCTCTTAAGCCAACAGAGGCGATTAGCTACTAGTACATTAAATAGAGCTTCAAAAGTAGGATCTATACCATCTAAACTATTAAAGCCAGATTTATTTCAGTCAAAAACTGAAACGAATTTTAATCTTCAATCTGAAAGTACGGTTAGTGAAAGTGATCTCCTGCAAACTCCTAAAAACACATCCACACCACGTAATTCAGCAGCAGACCTTGGAATAAACCTTATACCCTCAACTCCCCCAAAAAATAGATTCTCTTTATTTAAAGATATGTTGGATACGGATATCAGTACCCACAATGCAGCTGAAGAGTTTAGACTAATATCCCAAGGTAATTTATGATAGTTGTTGTGTTGATTGTTGACTTTAGTTTAGTAAAAAAAATCGTTTTGTATTATCATCAATTTGTGTTTGTTTTTTGATATTGACTAGATTTTTTTGTTGAAAAGCTTGGCAAGCAAAATCATCATATATATATATATATATATATATATATATATATATATATATATATATATATATATATATATATATATATATATATATAGGGTGATTCACGTTGAGTGTCCTATTAAAAGTTCTGGGGAACCAAAAAATAACTTTTGAAATTTAGCATACGGCCATAACAAGTAATAAGCTACATTTTAAAATATTTTGGCAATTGCAGCGTTGCCAGATCTAACCGAAACCAACGGCAACATTGTAATTTTAAATGGAACACCTATTTTTTATTGCAAATTTAGATCTCTACAAAAATTTCAAGTAAGTTTTAACATATTCCTATACCTATATCTTACCGTTTTTAAGAAAATAATTAATCACTATTTTTTAAGGAAAATCATCATGTTTAAAAGATTTAATATTTACATGCCTAACGAGCAGGATACTGAAATTTTTGGGGTTAGACAATGCATGTATTTAAAGATCTACATGCTATTATAGCAATATATCCTACAGGGTGTCCCAAAATTTGCATTTTTACCGATATTAAATAATGATTAAAACTCATTTTTTTAAATACAACACACTGTATTTTATCCCTTTTTAAATAGACCAATAATTTACCTACAAAATGTCCATACATCTTTCTATACCCATCTGCCACCGTTTTTAAATATAAGCAAATTTTAATTTTTTAAGCATTTATTCCTTATTAATCAAACAAAATAAATTATTTTTACCTTATATGTCAAATAGTTGTCAGGGCAATTTAAAATACAAACTTTCATAGCCTACCTAGGTAAATTGTAAATTAAGCCGGCGCGGCGGTGGTTTACTGTAGATAGTATTTAAAAATAGGAAAAAACTAAAATTCGTTTGTATTTAAAAAACGGTGCCAGATGGGTATAGAAACATGTATGGACATTTTGTAGGTAAATTATTGGTCTATTTAAAAATGGGATAAAATACAGTATGTTGTATTTGAAAAAACTGAGTTTCAATCATTATTTATTATCGGTAAAAATGCATTTTTTTTTGGAACACCCTGTAAGATATATTGCTATAATAGCATGTAGATCTTTTAAATACATGTATTGTCTAACCCCATAAAAAAATTGTAGTATCCAGCGCGGTTAGGCACGTAAATTTTAAACCTTTTTAACATGGCCATTTCCCTTTAAAAAAATAGTAATTAATTGTTTTTTTAAAAACGGTAAGATATAGGTATAGGAAGATGTTAATAAAACTTACTTAGAATTTTGTGTAGAAACCGAATATGCAATAAAAAACAGGGTGTTCCATTTAAATTTACAAAGTTGCCGTTGGTTTCTGTTAGATCTGGCAACACTGCACTTGCCAAAATATTTTTAAAATGTACCTTATTACCTGTTATGGCGTGTGCCAAATTTAAAAAACTTATTTTTCTTGGTTTCCCAGAACCTAGGACACTCAACGTGAATCACCCTGTATATATATATATATATATATATATATATATATATATATATATATATATATATATATATATATATATATATATATATATATATATATATATTATATATATATATATACAGTATTCCGAAAAGGTGTTGAAAAAAAAACTTTTTATTTTTGATTTTATCGAAAAAAGCTACTCTTGATAAAAAAATGTTGCTACTTCTAAGAGTAAGATTGGGATAGAAACATTTAACATATTTTATACGCGGTGTTCAGAAAATTGAAAAAAACTTAAAATGCTACAAGAGTAAAATGAATTTATTTGAGAAGATATGGAAATAAGTTACTAGGAAAAGTTGTTCAAAATTAAAAGGTAGTCTCTAATACCAATTTTCGAAAAAATTGGCCTTTTTTTATTTATTTCTGATTAAATTTATTTTAATATCAATTTAAATTTTTAATATCAATTTATTATTAAATTTTTTGCTGTTAAGTAAGCATTTAAAGCTGACGATACTGCGGCTAATGAATTATAAAAGCGAATTGTCAATAAAGCTTGTCATTATCAACGCCTACTAGTACAAAAATTAATTTGGAATTAGTTAATTGATAATGAAATTTTAATCACAAATAAATAAAACTGGGCCGATTTTTTCGAAAATTGGTATAAGAGACTACCTTTTACGTTTGAAAAAATTTGTCTAGTAACTTATTTCCATATCTTTGCAAATAAATGCACTTTACTCTTGTACCATTTTAAGCTTTTTTAATTTTCTGAACACCGCATATAAATATGTTAAATATTTCTATTCCAATCTTACTCTAAAGTAACAAAATTTTATCAAGTAACTTTTCTGATAATTAAAATAAAAAGTTTCTTAACACCTTTCCGTGGACACATCAGTACGTCCGCGGAAAAGGTGTTGAATAGGAAAAACTTCTTTATTTTTAATTATATCGAAAAAAGTTGCTTGTGAAAAAAAAATTGCTAATTCTTAGATTAAGATTAGGGATAAAAACATTTAACAAATTTTATACGCAGTTAAGAGTCAAGTGCATTTATTTGAGAAGATATGGAAATAAGTTACTAGGAAAAGTTGTTCAAAAGTAAAAGATAGTTCCTAATATCAATTTTTAAAAAAATCGGCCTACTTTTATTAATTTGTGATGAAAATTATTTTAATATTAATTAACTTATTCCAAATTAACAACTCATTATTGTACTATTAGGCGTTGATAGTGACTAGCTTTATCGACACTTCGCTTTTATAATTTATTAGCCGCAGTAACGTCAGCTTTAAATGCTTACTTAACAGCAAAAAATTTGATAAAATTGATATTAAAAATTTAAATTGATATTAAAATAAATTTAATTACAAATAAATAAAGTAGGCCGATTTTTTTCGAAAATTGGTATTAGAGACTACCTTTTAATTTTGAACAACTTTTCCTAGTAACTTATTTCCATATCTTCTCAAATAAATGTACTTTACTCTTGTACCATTTTAAGTTTTTCAATTTTCTGAACACCGCGTATAAAAATATGTTAAATGTTTCTATCCCAATCTTACTCTAAGAAGTAGAAAATTTTTTATCAAGAGTAGCTTTTTGATAAAATCAAAAAAAAAAAAGTTTTTTCTCTTCAACACCTTTTCGTGGACATACTGTTTATATTATTATATATATATATATATATATATATATATATATATATATATATATATATATATATATATATATATATATATATATATATATATATATATATATATATATATATAAAACCTATGTCCGTATTTAAAAAATAAAGTTGATGATGGTCTAACGAAAACGAAACGTCGTACGGAAAATCTCTCAACGCTGTTTTGTAGAGCTTGAAGTAGCCATGAGAAAGTGTCTTTTTTTTTCATATCTCTTTAAATAACGTCAGATAAAAATAAAAACGAAATCAGCAAATTTCGGTTTTTTCGGATATCTCCGGAAGTACTCGGAATTTTACAACTTTCTAATCGGCATGTTGTTAGGCACCTAAATGCGCAACTTTGCCATAATTTAACCGACTTCGTATCTCTTACGGTTTCCGAGATCCCCATGCATGCACTCGAATCTGTGGCACCCTGTCTATATATATATATATATATATATATATATATATATATATATATATATATATATATATATATATATATATATATTTGAACAAATAGCGGAATGCGGTCTGTAAAACCGCAGACCGCATTCCCTATTTGTTGCTGTAATTTATTAGTACGGTCGAAAAGAAAATTCATATTTATATATATATATATATATATATATATATATATATATATATATATATATATATATATATATATATATATATATATATATATATATATATATATATATATATATATATATATTATATATATCATTTGTGATGTTGTATCAAAATCCTATGGTCTATCCTTGCTGATGACAGAGCCTTGGCACGCTTTATTTACATGAGTAATATTTATGTTATTATACTACTAATAGAATGACGATCTTGCTAGTATCATAATCATACGGTGTTGTCAGAAGGTTTTTTATATTCCATTGACTCTATAAAATTGGGTAGAAATCATGGGGGTGCGTTATTGGATATGATCATTGACAGGATTATATTTTTTACAGGTGTCATATTTTTATTAAAAATGCTTACTGTATTTTTTCATTTAACATGGTTTACTGGTTACTGTTCAAATCTACAATCCAATTTGAAGCAAACTTTTAACGGTGAAGATGTTGCTATGCCAAAAAATATATATTATACGGAACTCATTTTTTTATTATATTCTTTAAAACTTTTTTAAGTTCTGAAATACACACATGTTATGAAAGACATATATTTACATATTTCGTTTTACTTTGTTTCTTTGAAAGTGTTAGACAATGTAATGGTTTCAAGAACACTAAAATCTTGGACTTCCATTGTCTTTATTTGTTAATTGATACACACCGTTTCGGTTAGTGATGTATCTTAACCGTTTTCACGTAATAACTAAAAACTATTCTCCTCGTTCCGTATGTTTTTTGTGTCCTTTAACTCTAATTTCGAGTGGTCTTTTTGTTTCACTGATGTATACCTCACCACATTCACAGGGAATACATATACAAACCTCGGTATACAGAAAACCTAAGAACAGTGGACAATACTTACGGTATTCTTACTAAAGCTAAAAAAATACTTAAACGATATATGGCTTGTATATATATGAAAACATTTTATTTGTTTTTAGAAATAGACACCTATTTAATATGAACTCGCATCATAATTATAATACAAGAACTAGTAATATTTGTTATCCAATACATCGATTAACTTTAACAGAAAAAAGTCCCAACTACATGGGAATTAAACTTTTCAATAAATTGGATACAAATATAAGAAATCTAACTATTGAAAAAGTATTTAAAAAGAAACTAAAAACGTTATTGATCAATTTGGAGCCTTATAGTTTGGAAGAGTATTTGAGTGTATGATAGTGATATTTTTAAATGGTACAGTTTTTAGTTTTAGTGTGTTGTTGTTTTTGGCATTATTTTTTTTAATTATTTTTATTTTGACGCCATTTCATTTTATGTTTTGTCTGTACATTATATTGTATTGATTTAATGTAATTTGAAATAAAGAGTATAAACAAACAAACAAAAACAAGACGACACCAGACAACATTTTAAATAATGACCATATTCTCTGTGAATATGGTGAGGTACACATCAGTGAAACAAAAAGACCACTCTAAAAAAAGATTGCCGAACACGCAAGGTCAAAACAACACCGCATACAATGGTCAGTAACTAAAAATATTCATAAAGAAATCCACTGGAAGAAAAGAAAATTAAAGATGCTGTAATAATGGTAAACAACCAAAATGTATTTAGTTAGTCTAGTATCGACATTCCCAATATCTGGCAGCGGTTGCTGAGCTGTGAAAAATCGGTCAAGCTTCGGTGAATAACGAATATAGTATATAAGTCGTAGCTTTTAAGAATTGTTTTTAGTTATTACTTGAAAACGGCTAGAGATACATCACTAACCGAAACGTTGTGTATCAATTAACAAATAAAGACAATGGAAGTCCGAGATTTTAGTGTTACTGTCTTACTTTGTAGTAAATCTTTATTTTAACATATTAATCGTTGGAACCATTATAGAGTTGATACCACCATTTTAGCCCTTTTAATTTATAATTAAAACTAGGTTTCTAAAAAGCCTAACATAATATTTTAATTTTAGCTAATAGGAGTAGCATCAGTAGTCAACTGGATAGTGGTTTGTTTGTACCTGCAGAAGAAGCAGCCTCAAAATTATTAGCAGATGAATTATCTTGGCAAAAGAAACATGACATGCCAGTTAGCCAGAATTTAACTTCATTCCAGGACACCAACGATCCGCCGAAAATCTCAATTGGTGAATTTTTTCAACAACGTTCAGATAATATCTCAGAACTACGTGCAACTAGTCCAAAAAAATCTGAGCCATTAGCACTCATTGATTCTTGTGATACTCTAAACAATACACCTGTGATAAAAGATGAAAGTATTTGTCAGTCTGGTAGGAGTTTAAGTGTAACAGCTATACAACAATTATTATCGGAAGCTGATGACACACCTAACAAAGTATTAGAATATCTTTTAAATCAGAAAAGAAAAACATCTCCGGGCAAGTCAAATATGCAAAAAAGTAATTCAACCAGTAATATATTTAGTTTACCAGTAAGCAGAGATACATCATACACAACTTCTTTCTCGGATAATGAAGCAGTTAGAGGTAGAAATACATACATTTATTTTTATATATAAAATATTTACATTATGGACAGGGTGTCTCGCATAAAAAATATTTAGAAAATTGATTTTGATCGGAAACGTCTATTTAAAAAGACTGACTACTTCTTACTGAACCAGCGGCAATAGTCAGTTAAGGGTTAAAATATAATAAAAATGTTTTTTTTTTACTGGTTTTTAGTAGTCTCTGGTGTTTTATTTAACAGTTGGTTTCTTTATTTTATTTTTCTGTTAAAATGAATATGTTTTGTATGATTTTAAACTTAATAAATTTAATTTTTGTAGTGTATATTTGTAGTAGTACGAGATCATAGTAAAAATCAGTTTAGGTCGTTTCCCACTTAAGAAATTTCACGCGTGACGCATAAGTCGTCACCCATTAGCTCTTTATTGGATTTCTTTCAAGGACGCAGGTGGAACTTCAAGTCGATGTACATTAATGCAATTTTTCAACGATTTGTTTTCCATCAGTAAGTTTTTGCCGTTGGTTTGGTGTTGTTATAATTCCGATACATATCAGTTTTAAGTGATATGTATTTCGATGATACGGCGGCATGTTCTTTAGTGCTTGGAAGCGGAGCTAAGGTTAAATCCGGCCCTGGATATAATATATTTAAAAACTCTTCTAACTTTAGAGCTGTGCCCCCTCAACCTTTATTTTGAAGTCCGGATTCTGCAGGTTATACCTGACTAATTTTAATAAGGTTTGATGAGTGGGATTACAGAATATTTTCCCCAAACAAAACGACTTTTACTCACTTTTTATTCGAAATTTTAAAAAACTATTATTAATAAACAAACTTAAGAATAACTCTGCTTCCACTTGTTAAAAAATGTAAGAATGAGGTTATAGAATAGAAATCATAGGTTTTGGGGGTACCAACCGTAAATTTAGGCAGGACATTTTGGCAGAAAGGCGTCACTTATAGGGGAAAAATATAACCGGTCGAATTTTAATGGATAAATGACATGAGCTTTAACCCTTACCAACGATTCGCAAGTCGGAAGCTTAAGAGTTAAATCTATTTGACGCGGGGTGATAAACTCTTGGTTAAAACTCCTAACGAAAGTGTAATATATTAACTAGTTAACTAATCTGACAATATGCAAGCTCTTGGTATTGTTCCGCAACAACTCATAAAAAAACACGAATCCTCGTTTTACACATTTTTATTAGCAATTAGGATCACAAACGTTTCTAAGGCAACAACAATGCAACTAAATGATTAGTTGTCAATGTCATCAACTGAATCGTTTAAAAGTCGATTTAACACTGGCCATTTTGAAGGTTCTTTTCGCCTTTTATAGTAACGTGGAAAAGTCTGGAATTATCTGGAGGAATTCTTTTGATACAGGATACAAGAAAAGTGCGCCCTCAAAACCCTTCAAAATCGTCGTGGGAATGAAAAAAAACTAAGGTAATTTATTTAAATAAATTAATAATCTAAATTAAATATTTATAACTTCCCACAATACTATAAACTAAATACATATTTTAAAAGTCCTTAACAATATTTATACAGATAAAAATAAATAGGCCTTAATGTTTGTTTTTTTCCCAAAAATTATGAAGTAAATGAGGGTTTTTGTTGTTGGAGGTTTGTTAGTTATGACTTAATTTCATACTGTCATAAGAGGTCGAGTTGCCGACATACTCTTACTTTTTCTGTATTTGAGAAATGGTTAGAATCGATATAGTGTGTTGAAATATAGTTGTTTTTAACATTATTAGTATTAGTACATTGGTGCTCTAATGCAGAAATCATACCAATTAAAGGCATCATCAGTTTGAGAAGTTGTACTTACAGAAGATGTCAGACTACCCCAGATATCCAAGCAAAGTGTGAAGCCTCAAAAGAAGGTGAAATCGTATTAATCGAACCAATTCAGAATAGTCCACTATACATTAAATAAATTTTACCGACAATAACTTTGGCGCAAAACAAGAAAAACATGGTATTTGTCAGAATGATGAATTGCTCTTAACAGGTGACAAAATCGGTACTTGTCAACCTGCCAATCTGATAGTTTCCTATACCTCTGCTATACTTGTAGAAACCCCATTTAGTCAACTACCCGAAGCTCACCTGGTGATTTCATCAAAATCCCTGCTAAATCCAGTTCAGGTAACTAAGATCAAAGAACTTTTAAGAAGTCAAGACTTTTTTGTTATGTCTGAAAATGATTTGGAAAAAACTAGCATAGTTCAGCATCAAATAAACACTGGAAATGCAGAGGCACCACGACTATTTCCTTTAGCAAGAAGAGACGAAGTTTGTTAAGTTACTTGAAGAGAACTGTTTACAATCGTTTTTCTAGGTTATCGCTCCGCAATTCACTAAACAACTGGAAGAACACCTGCTAAAGTCTTTTTTGGAACGGAATTGTGTATTCTATTTCACCTACTTACTGGACGACCTTCTACCAATGAAGAGCCAACAGAAGATTATGTGAACAACTTAGTATACAGTTGTAAGAGATGCACGAAAGGGTTCGTAATAAGCTACAAAAGGAAAGTGACCGTATGCAGTCCCGCTATTACTTTTGAATGCTAATTATCAGTGATTTATGGTCGCTAAAAATGTTTGGTTATACAATTCAAGGAGAACCAAGGGGCGTTCACTAAAACTTCAGAAGTCATGGGACTAGCCATATAGAAAAGTGACCAGGATTAATGATCTAATGTACCGAATTCAAATGGCCCTACAGGCGAATATGAAAATAGTACATCTAGACAGGTTGTGCCACTATAAAGATCAAGAGTATACTTGATCGAGTCGACCAAAACTTGGCAGGGTGCAATGTTACAGACGTGAAAAATATGTGTTTAGTCTACAGAATTGGTGTAGAGAATGTTAAAATTATTTAATTAAGGGCAATAATTTGTTTAAACAAATTACCTTAGTATTTTCCCGTTCCGACTTCCGACGACCATTGTAAGGAGTTCTGTATTAAAAGAATTATTTTAGCTAATTCCAGACTTTTCTATTCTTTTCCACGTTAATATAAAAGGCCATAGAAAGCTTCACGGGGGTCAATATTAAACCGACCTCTGAAAAGTTCATTAGATGACATTGACGACTATATAGCTAACATAGTTACGTTCCATTCTTGTTACCATAGAAACGTTTGTTAACCTAATTGCTAATAAAAGAGTGTAAAACGAAGATCCGTGTTTTTATAACAGTTGTTACGAAACAATATTAAAAAAAGTTATTAAAAAAATCATTTACCATTTTAGTAACTAAAATTAATTTGTAACATATTGCTTTTATTTCCTTTGCAAAATATCAAGATGTCTCATTCTAGTTTTTTTATATTTAAAATAATACTTATTTTTTCTTGATTAATATTGAAGTTCAGTTTATTAAATATGCCTGGTTTCAGACAAATATGGGGTTGCATTTATCAATGAGTTAACATTTAATTCGGTATTAACAGCCAATATCATGTGGATATTTAAAACCGATATTTTATTTTATTGTTGAAAATATTACATCAGACAAATTAATAGGTCAATTAACAAGTCTAGAGTAATACCTAAAACTGGTTGAGATATTGTAAATTCATTTGTCTTTATTGCTTCTTTTAAATGGGCTTTTACTTTTGGAGTTTCGATTTTTTAAGTTTGTAAAGGAGATTTTAAATTGATTTCATTTAAAAAATGTACTCTAAATAAAAAATATATATTTTTTAATTTTAGCTATTAATAATGAAGACAAAGAAAACGTAAAGCCACTTAATAAGAATAAGGTTCAGATTGAAGTTATAACCAATCAACCTTTAACTCAAAATATATCAGATCCGAATGACCGAAAGACTTTATCTCCTACAAGAAGTTCAAGCTCTCTGACTAGTCTCCCCAACGGTAAACTACCAATCGAAAGTACAGTGAGTGAACTTGTTTGGGGATGTGTCAAAGTTGACAGGTATGCTTACATTTAAGAACTCGCATATTTTATATTTAACAAACTAAACCGGTCAACAATTGAACCCGGCTACTCTATTTTTTAAATAAAATTTTAAACGCTTAGAAATCTTTGAGAGTTTTTTTTTTTCATTATAAAATCTTTTAAATTGGTTAAAAAAACCACGCCTACATTATAAAGAAGGTGATAAGATATCGTTACAAATAAGCCAAAATTTATGTATTCTTCCAAATTTGCAAAAATAACAATGGATCCTTTTCTTATACACATATATAATGCTTACACCTTTATCTATGGACGTTTTTGTATTTTTTAACGTTTAAGTCCTTTTTACCACAGATGCAAAGATTTTTTAAAAAGTATAGCATTTTTGCTAGATTTTCTGTTATTAATATTAATACAATTCCTATTAACAGTAATTCCAGCGCGCGAAACATAATAAGCCATGTGGGTGACTTTACCACAAATTAGGCAAAAGGGAGAATTCTTTTTTTAAATATAAAACCACATATGTACAGTGACACGACCATTTAATCTTGGGCCAAAAAATTGGCAAACTTTGACTTTTCTGCCAATTTTTGTAAATCACTCTTTTTTACTTGTTTTACTTTTAATTACTATAAATAAAGCAAACGGTAAAAGAAAATATTTATACTTTATAAAAACTAACAAATTAATAAATTAATTAACAATTTAATATTTTATTGCGGCCCCGTTTTTTTCTAAGACAGAGTTTAGCCTTCCAGGCATCCAATGGACCAAAGCCCGGGCGTAGTCCGGCTTTCCTCGTAACTTATTCCACGCCTCTAAAATTTTATCTTTAAGTTCGTTTACATTTTGCGGCCTAAACTCATTTTCCCTATTTATTTTTTTAACTTATAAGCCCCAAACATTTTCCATGACATTAAATCTGGACTACATGCAGTCCACAGTAAAACCCTGATACGCTGCTCTTCCATCCATTCATCGATTTGCCGGGCCTTATGAACGGGACATTTATCTTGTTGAAAGATAAAATTTCTGTCCGGAAATCGATCCAGTACAAAAGGAAGCATGATATTCTGCAGTAGATCTATATATATCTTCGCATTAAACCTTCCTTCGATAAAATAACACACCAAGTCCTTGTGCATTCAGCCACCCCCAAACATTTACCGAAAATCGCCCACCACTTTTGTTCTTTTGGGTATTCCTGTATACCTTAAGTATCCCATTGTAGCACGACTAAAAAACTTTTTCATTGGTGAATATCAACGAATTCTTGGATAGAAATAAAGTAAATAAACCTTGTTTGGCATTAATATGTTCAGGGGAGCAAGGAGGGATAGTTCTTGTAAACACACGGCACAACAACACACTAAATAACATCACTCCGGAAATAATAACTTTTTCAATGTTTATGGCATTGCCCCATAAATTACATTTTTATAAATCGATGATTATTGTTAAAAATTAATTTTAAAGCCGGAAAACTATTTTTGTTTATTCTCTGAAGTGACAGACAGACATGACATTTACTTTAGATGCCCAATTCGATTGCTGTTGATCAAGTCAGTTTACAAAACGTGTTATTGAATAATACAACCTATTAGAAAGAGATAAAATGATATTGGAGTGCCGTACAACACCTGATTTACTATCATTTTTTGTTAAGCGAATGCTTGGAACTGTCATATTAATAAATGTTTATATTTAAATCGATGTTGCCTATATTAACACAAAAACCAATATTTTTGAATAATTTTATTACATTTTCAAGGTAATTTAATGATTTTGGTTTTTGAGATCTGGCAATTTGTTTACGTTTTTCCAAAACAAAAACAAACAGATCACTATACCAAACACCCTGCCTACAAACTGGCGTTGCGTTAATTCTAGTCCTTAAGTTCGTTGGTGAATATTATATTTTCGATATAGTACAATATATATTCGATACTACTTTTATAAGCATTTTTGGCCTCTTTACTTCATTTTTTGAAAATATCAAAATTAGGACTGGAAAGTTTTAATAACTTTTCCACTTTTAGAAATAAACACCATCATTATATTGTTTTAAATTTTAAACATGTTTAAAAAGACTAGAATGTTGCCAATAAAAATACAAGAGTCACAGTCAGGTGGCGTAAGTGCTGTGCCACCGACCTGCGACCAAGGAAGTTTGAAGGTTAATGGAAGCCCAATACTATGGCCTATTTGATCAAAAAATGTCTGGCCCACTATAAAAATAACTGTCATGAGGGGCCCCCTCGATCCTGCGCAGTAACAAAATTTCCCAAAATATTGCAATGTGATGTCTACCTACACACAGTTTGTAGGTAGGCAACACATTATTTTTTGACAGAGCCAGAGTCCCGGTTTCGTGTGCGAAGGCGCGGTGGTTTTGAAACCATACCCGCGTATTAATTTCAATTGTTTTGCCTTGTGTGATTTTATTTTGTGGTTGCAGAACTTTTTTGAATTGATACAAACCTTCACATTTTAGTGATTATTGGTTTATTTAATTGTGACTATAATTTTGTGTTTATTGTTTGTTACTTACAATATCGTAACAAAATGCCTGAAAGTTGAATGGTTTTGTCTTGAAAATCCAAGGGTAACATACTCGGAATACCCCTGATTAGGAAAACAGGCGCAAGTCAATTGAAATATCACTTTCACAAGACCATAAACTAATCTTGAATCTGAATTGAATCATTTTGGCGTTACTATTAAGAACAACCTTCAATGACACAAACACATTACATCAATAGCCTCAGCTGCTTTAAAAAAGCTTGGATTCCTCTTTTGAGCCAGTAAGTATTTCTAATCAGACCATCTTTAGAATATTGTCCTCATATCTGGGCAATGGTATTTCCTACAACTCCTATTATTCTTGATTTCATCGAAAAAGATATGTTCGTCTTAATAATAATCCCACGCTTACAGAAAAGCTTCCTTCTCTTTCCCACTGACGGGCTGGAGGGAATATGTTGCATTTTTATAGGTATTTTCACGACTTCTGCTCCGAGGAGTTGGCAAGAATAATTCCTCTGACAGCTTCCAACAGAGCAACACGTAGTACCACTTTTATGCATCCTTTTGCAGTCCAACTTAAGAGGCCCCTAACTGAGAGTGGGCTTTCTTTGTTCCATCATCCCCAGAGTGCCTAGACTGAAATCTGCTGTCCGCAGAAGTTTTCCCTTCTCCAAATCTTCAGGTTTGGTGTAGATAAACTCCTCTTTACCACACTTAACGGTACGTTAGTATTAAAGCCTCAGCCTTGGTGAACTGTCTCACGATATAAAAAAAAATTCTATACTTCTTGTCAAATTTGTTTATGTTATCCGCATAAGGTAACATTATTTTATTGTACTTTTATACAAATTATAAATTTATAAAATATTGTATTACCCTAAAACACAAACAACCAGTTCAAATTATGGTAAGTTTTTACTTTTCTTGACCCTTGCCGACTTCTATGATTTTTTGCATTCAGAGGCGCTGACAAATCTAAAGTAAGTGTTTTTCGTCAACATTTTATTTTTCAGATATCGATCCTTAAATATGATAATAAGATTAAACTCATTTACACTATCTTGCCCTTTTTTATATCAAAATTCGTGATAAGTACATGAAACTATCATACAATGTTTGAAATTTATTTTAAAAAATCGTATTGTCAATTGTTTTATTAAGATTTTTGGTGAAAATACAACATTTTAAATATTCTATAATAGTTTCGTTTATTAACCAACAATGCTGTGCAAAAAAAAACAGTGAACGTATAGTTAGTCTGAATTTGACATTTGATGATGTCAACTTTATACATGGTTACAAAGAATTATGAAAGTCCGGACCTGACCTACGATTCATTGTGCAAACTCCGCGGGGCCGATTCTCCTATTCCAGCTGCCCTGCACGCCTGGACAATTTTGTTCTACAGCATTGTCCTTCCATACA
The DNA here is from genome assembly GCA_019359885.1 of Listronotus oregonensis. NCBI lineage: Eukaryota > Metazoa > Arthropoda > Insecta > Coleoptera > Curculionidae > Listronotus > Listronotus oregonensis. Next base: position 73,797 of record JAHBCN010000973.1, read on the forward strand.
CCTTCAAACTTCCTTGCTTGCGACCCTTGTATTTCTGTTGGAAACATTCGAGAATGTTAAATAATGTTTATTATTTAAAACAATATATTAGGTATGTTTATTTCTAGAAGTGGAGAAGTTATTTCAACTTTACATCAATCATGTTAAAAATATCCACTTCTAATTTTGATAAATTAAAAAAACAAAGTAAGGGAGAAAAAGCTTAACTTTGTACATTGAAATAAAATTGCACTAGAAACAATTTTTTTTGCAAGTTTTTTTTTAATTCTCCCTAGAAATGACATTTTTAACATATATTTGAAAAAAAATGACAATTATGATGGACAACAGGTGTCTTTTAGTGAGCGAGTCTGAATTTTTATCAAATTGGAAGCACAAACTAAACTTTATCTAAATTTAATAATAAATATTTTTTCTATTTGATGTGGACTCTTTGAATTATGCTGTATGTTTTGATACATTTTTAAAGGTTTCTTCACCATCCAGTATAATAAAGTTATGAGTTTCTTAAATTAATCAATTTACAGAGACTTTAAAGCCAAAAGAATTTCCTACTCAAAAAAAAGGAAGTTATATATAAAACGATATTAATCAAAATGTGAATATTTTCAGGTGTGTTACAAAGGAATTTTTGTTAAGAAACAAAACACCAAAGACGTTAAGATTGCAGTGCTCCTTGTCTACATACGAATTTAAGATTAGAAAGGATAATAGGTCTGATTCAGATCCTCTGAGCGCGTGTAAGTTTGTTTTACATGGACACGAATCTAGGCCTTTAATTATATCCTATATTCCAACTAAAATTGGAGCAGCAGTGGATGAACTGGTTTTTGCTCCCTTGAATAGTAACCTCACTCAAACCAAGAAACAGTGTGTCAGACTATGGGGTTATGGAGGATATTCAAATACTGAGTACATTAATGCCATGAGAGACAATACTGGTAAAAACTTTACCTAATACCTAAATAGCTATAAATTGTTTTGAAAATTTAAGACTTAAATATCTATGACATCACTTAGGACAGAATGAACTTTATCAAATTGAAAAAAAGTTGTTAAATAAAATAAAGCAAAAATGGTGAATTAAGTTTCTTATAAAAATTTTAAATTATTTTGTGTATATTGTTTTTTACATTAATACATACTTTTTACCCAACAGCCTACATTTATATACAAACCTACAATTCATTACAAATATTAATTAAGGCGACGAGCTTTCTGTCATGTAGTTTAAAAAAATTATTTTGGGTAAAAACTGCTATAAAAAAAGTACTAGTTTAAAACCCTATATTTGCTCAGGACGAATAAGCAATTTCACACACTCAAATAAAGGACTTGGACTAATAACTTTAAACAAATAATATGTGTGTTTTCCAAAAAAAAACCTTTTTGCAATATTTTTAGCTCTTTCAATAAAAATAATTTCTTCAAAACGCTGGGGCATATTCCTCTTACCAAGAGTAACCTAGCGCAGGTACTATTATAGCTACCTCAGTCAGTGCAGCCAGATTATGGGAAAACAGTACTCCCTCCACGCAACACGCTGGCGACGCACACGTGTCATTGGGACACCGAAAGGAGCCGAGCGATGCCGAAGTATCCCCCAGATTAAGAAGAAGTTTTTTCCTACCACGCGACGCGAAGGCGTAATTGGAGATGTGACGGAATAGCTTTTCAATGTACCTGTTCCGACCTGTACCTGTTATACATATGAACCTATTCCAAATACCCATTACAGCTCCAACGCTCCAACATTCTTTTATACAATTAAAAGGCCAATTGTCAAACATCAAGTCTATAAGACATATTTTTTTATAAGAATAATTTTCCTATTTTCATGAATCTTTATTCTTCATTATTCCAAGATCAAATTTCATTATACCTATATAATTTTTCTTCATATCTAACCAAGCATTTTTATTTTTTGATATTTAGAATAAAAATACTCTTTTAGCTTTTACGCGTATGCCAAACAAAAGCCATGTTATAAAAAAACTAACAAATTTAAATTATAGTAGGTATCGTATTCCCAATTCCAATGAACCAATTTACTGAGAAAAACTGATTTATAACGAGAGTACCTTTTGATATCCTTACTTCTTTTGTTCGTAGATCATTAAAATCTATTCATCTTAAAATAATTCTGGCTTTGTGGCGAAGTAAAACATTTGATGTGTACAGTAAATCAAGGGATCACATAAACATGGTATCCATCATCTAAATAAATTATTATGCGGCTGTTAAAGCGTAGATTTTCAAGGGTAGGGGGAGTTTTGTCATAAAAAGTTTTTTGGGCTACATTTTTTTTTTTTGTAAATTTAATCTAACAATCAGAAAAAATGGTTAGGTTAGGTTGGGTTTAGAGCGAGTGGACTTTTTACGCCCTCCACTGCGACCGCTCGGTCCATTGTGGCTCACACCTTTTTATATTTCTCCCAATAGTATCAGACTTCTAATGAATCCTGATATCAGATTGGGAGAGAAAGTTCTTACATCTCCTCTTACTCGTTTCGCTACCGGACATGAGCACAATATGTGTTCTGGTGTCCCTGTCTCCTGGAAAGTATGACGAGCAGACGATTAGATCGGTCATGCCCTCCTCTCCCGGTCTAGTGACGTGGGTAGCTACCAGGTCCTTGTTACAGGAACCAGATGTTCCTTCTGAGGCCGTATCTCCGGCCTTTCCCTATGAAAAGGGTCCTATCCGCTTTCTGTTTAAAGCCAGTGAACCCTTTTTCCTATATAAGCGGTTGTGTCCGCCTTCTGTTTGGATTAAGGGATCCCATCCTAAGCACCTGTTTGTTCGGGATAGATTAGCCCTTCCCTGTAAAACCCCGTTTCGGTCGGCGCACCTTTGCTGCTGTGACCTTAAGTGGCACCTCTCGAAACGGATTTATCCATTTCGGTCAGCGCACCTTTGTCATTTTTTTCCTATGAAAGCGTATTTATCCGCTTTCTGTTTGGAGCCAGGGAAGTAATAGTCCACCACGGCAGAGCCAAGCATTACCTGTATCTCAGAGGTACCGTTGGAGACACCTGTTTAAGGCACAGGATGTCATTCACTCATCAGCACGGTATGCTAACACCTTGAGTTAAGCCTTGTGTTCGTCTTAGCTTCGGATCCCGTTCCATACGCTAGCAACAAGAGTTGTCGATAACCAGCAACTCTAGCGCATGTTCCAAAAGATCCTACTGGGCCCAACCACGACAACGACGTGCGAACACAGCGGTGGGGAAGAAGGGTGTACACTGTCTATGCAATTTTCAACTTCCGTAGGAATAAGACTTTAAGTTAAGAATTTAATTAATGCCTTCTGTAAAAAAGGTACTCTTACCTTAAAACTCTGAATCCAATCATTTGTGAAAAGTTTCAATGTGCAGCAAATTGTAACTTTATTTTACTACCTTAAATTAATTTAATTAAAAAAAACAATAAAATTTAATTTATCAATAATAATAGAAGTCCAACAACTTTTTTAAGATTTTGTACAATCTAAGTAGCATTTTTTGCAGTTCTAATTATCATTTTTTTATTCCAAGAAGTGCGTTTGGCAAGTTTAAAAAGGAAAAATGATTTACATCTTTGTCTCTTTTACTTCCTTTAGGAAATGCCCTGACATTTAACCGTTTTGCTTTCTCAGGATGTTTAAAATCTGTCACGGACATTATATGAATACCAACTTGTTACTTATAGATAGAAAAAAAAACTAGCACAAAAAGTTTTTATTACATAACACCTGCTACCGTGAAAAACCTACTTTTTATTAGTCATATCTTAATTAATTTTTTAGGTCATTTTATTTACCATAAAATTTAACACTTACTTGCAAAATTTCATTTAAATTATATTTTTTATATAGTCGCAATTAATTCAAAACCGTTTTCGTCACTTATCCTTTAAAGGACCTTAATTCAAAAACGGAGCAAATTCAGACCCATGTTAATAAGGCTTTTTTTATTTTAAGACGCTGCCGAAAGGTTTACGTTTACTTTTGAATATTTTAGAAAAAAATTTTGTATGAAACCAAATATTATTTTGCGTCCTATATTAGGATAGAGTTTATTTAGTCTTAACTTGCTGTTCTTTTCAGGTAAATATTGGCTTTCATTGGGCAGAATGGACAACAGAATATTAATGGAACAGTTATTTACAATTAAAAACACTGGAAATCTTCCATCCTTTACTTACATAAAACTAGTTCCCAAACACGTAGTTACTTTTTCCAATTTGAAAATTGAACCTACTCTTTTTGTGTTACTACCAAACGAAGAAAAAGTTATAAAGGTATCTTATATACCAAATGCAAAGGATTGTCGAATTCTTAAACAGTGTCTAAATGTTTTACCAGTAACTGATATTGGTAAATTGGAAATTGTTTCTGGCCCTGAAGTAAGTCGAGCTAGGTTAAGAAGACTTTATCGAAAGAGTATCGAAAAAGGTCTGACTGTTGATCCACAAACCAAAATTTTAAAAGATAAAATTGTGGGAGAAACTTTTCCTTCTGATAATACAAAATTTAAAGAGAGTCCAAACGCAATACCTGAAATTTTGGAGACATTAAACAATGATGAAATAGTCATTACAGTAGAGCAGGATCCTAACCAAACTTTTGTAGCAGAATATCCCGAGGATTCGGTAATTTTTCAATCATTATGTCAGGATACCACTATTGTAACGGATGAATCTGTATTGTCCAATAATTCTTGCCGGCTAGAGCCTTCTTCTTTAGTACTTTTGCCTCCAAGTAAAATCGAAGATTCCTTGTTTCTTATATCGAAAACGGAAAACACTTTACATTATGAAGTAAGTACCAACCCTTGTGGACTACACATAACTCCTACTCATGGAGCTTTATCACCTGGAGAAACGGCACAATTTAAAATTAAATTACTAAATAATGCTTTAGATACACATTTTAAGGTTTTAGTTATGTTGAAAACGAAGTTTTTGAGTCTGAAGTGAAAATATTAAATGTAAAATCCACAAAGAAAAATTTTTTAGAATAGGAAAGTGTATAAATTGTTTTAAAACCTGAGACTTAATATGAAGGAACTTATTTTAAGGTACAAATATTTCATTTATAAAATGCTTACACGTTTTAATATTTGAACTTTTTGGCATAATCTTAGCATTTTCAAAACTTGTTCGCACTTTTTTCCTATTTATTAGTTGGATAGTTGCTGTAAGATAATTTGTCTATTAGAATTATTTTTTGCCTCCAGAATTAATACTTATGGTGGTAGGATAATTTATACACTTAAAATATTTCCTTTTCCTCTAGTTTTTTAAGTTTTTATTTATTTGTTGATTTCTTTTTTATTTTGAAAAAATGACTATTTAAAAATGACATGTTTTGTTTTATTGTATGTTTGCAGAGATGATCTTAGTTAATAATGACTAACACGTTAAACTGTAGAATCCTTCTGGATGATAGTATCCAAACGTTTTTGGGGGTAGTACAGAGGTAGAACGCCTGTGGTGGCACTATCGAGTTATCCAATAGGTGCCGTAAAATGCAATGTATGCGTGTTTCGGTGCTTGGATAGGATTGATAGGACGGGGGGATAAAATAGGTTAAACATCTAAAAACCCGGCACCCACGGTACCTAGTACCTAGCCTTAGTGGGCTGTCATAAAGATAAAAAAAGTTATAAGCTTAACGTCATATAGAGGTTTAGATGCCAGTCAAAATAACAATAATTAAATCATTAAACTATATAATGCAGGCTTTTGTAAGGAGTTGAACTTTTAGTAGATGTCGCAAAGTGTATTTGAATTAATTTTTAGAAGTTTGTAATAAAAAACTGATATTTAACTATACAGGGTGATTGATAATAATCGATGGTACCTTAGACGTTTATGAAAAACAGGACATAGGAATTTTTTGAAAATTTGACAATATGGGTAATTGGCCCTGCTCTATTAATCTAAAATATTTTCTTTTTTCTTTTTCTTCAAAACATAGCTCCAATTAAACTTTTATTGCTACGTCACTGATATTCGTAGAAAGTTTAACCTTTGGAGGAAATTTGAATATATGGTATATTTGAAATAATTATTATATTTGAAATAATTATATTACTTTTAAGAAAAAAAAAATGTTCTACATTATACAGGGTTGGTAAAAATTGGTAATTTTAGCGTGAGATACAAAAATGAAGAAAAGTGCACTTTTTTAAATGGAACACCCTGTATATTATGACATATTATAAAAAAAATCCCTTTCAAATTATATTATATTCCTATACCTAAATAGTAAGGTGTTGGAAATAAAAGTAAGTTTCTGTAAGAATTGGATTATTTTGGGATATTTGCCCTAGATGGCTATGAAATGTCACGATGAAACATATTAAGAAAATGTTGACATTTAGTGCGTTAGTGGGTATACATTTGCGCGTTTCTTTTTTAATAGTGACTCGAAAATAATAAAAATAAAAAGAAAAAACTAATCAAATAAGGTTTTGATTAATCTATTTATTATTCATGGACAATGTGGCAAAATTATAGCACGAAAATGTTCTCTAATTTAGGACGAATGGATAAAAGAAAATTTCTGTGAATACAAAATAACTATACAATTTCGTTCATAATTTAAGAATGATCCAAGTTTACCACAACTTAAAAATATTTAAATAAACATTAAGAACAATGGAGATAATGCTTAAATTTTAACACAAATAATAAGATTATAAATAATGTACAACACATTTTCAAAATAATTTCCATTGACTTCTACACACTTCAAAATTCTACGTTGTACAGCAATAAACATTAGGAACAATGAAGATAACGCTAAAGTTTTAGCACAAATAATAAGATTATAAATAATTTACAACAAATTTTCAAAATAATTTCCATTGACTTCTAAACACTTCCAAATCCTACATTGCACCGCATGTTTTGTCGTTGCTTGTACTTCGGAAGAATCTAGTTGACCAATGCAATTTACGTAGTTCCTCTTTACTGTTTACCGGTGTCTTGAATACCATTTATTTCAAATTACCCCAAAAATAAAAATCAAGTGGTGTTAGATCAGTGATTTTGCAGGCCAATCCCATGGTCCCACATGCCTAAACCAGCGTTCATCAAATTTTTCAAACAGCTTACGTATCACTTCCCCTGTGCAATGAGCGGGTGCTCCATCCAATTGGAACCAACATATGCGATAATCTGTAAGCGCTAAATTTTCTAGAAAATTCATCTACTACTGAGCGTAAAATCAGAAGGTATTTATTACTGTTTAATGACTCGTCGTTAATGAAAAATGCTATTTGATAGTCTTTTAGTAAACCAAAAACATTTAAGCTACATTTTTCTTAAAACCCTATTATCTTGACTGCGTGTGGAGTCCTATTTGATTTTTTCCCTACTAACGCACTAATTGTCAAAATTTGATAAATATGTTTCATTGAGACATTTTATAGCCATCTAAGGCAAATATCCCAAGATAATCCAATTTCTACAGAAACTTCCTTTTATTTCCGAAACCTTACTATTTAGGTATAGGAACAAAATATATTTTTTGCAAGGGATTTTAATTGCCTTTGATAATATGTCATAATACACAGTGTGTTCCATTTAAAAAAATGCAGTTTTCTTCATTTATGTATCTCGCGCTAAAATCACTAATTTTGACCAACCCTGTACAATGTAGAACAAATTTTCTTACTCAAAAGCAATATACAGGACCTCTCTAAATTACCTCCAAATTTAAACTTTCTACGAATCTCAGTGACGTAATCTAAGTTTTATTGGGGCTATGTTTTGAAGAAAAAAAAAAGAAATTTCCCAATAAGTCGAAAACTACTACAGATAGGTATAGAAAAGTATTATACAAAAATAATCAGAACCCAATAGCGGAGCAAAAAATGCAATAATATATAGGGCGTCTCATTTCAAAATATCAAACTTCCATGGGCCAATTACCCATGTTACTAAATTTTCAAAAAATTCCTATATCCCGTTTTTCATAAATGTCTAAGGTGCCATCGACCATCCATCACCCTGTATGATGCAGACTTATGTAAGGAACTAAACTTTTGGTAACTGCCGTAAAGTGTATTAAAATTTTAGTTTTTGCAGTTTCTAATAAAATACTATTATCAGGTGTAAGGATACACTATTCATTTAAATTTGGTACAAAACTTATCTATTACATTTTCATTTTATTACAAAACTTATCCTGTATTTTTAAATAAATATGCTGGGTGGCGCAACGGAAACGAAACAGGCGATTTCTGGCAAACCACTTTTCTTTTTTAAAAACCCTTGGATCCGTCGATTTTATTTTTGAGGGGAATACTTACTAATCTTATTGTCATGTTTAATCCTGCTACTCCTTAGGAAAGTGTGACACAAAAAATTTTGCACTTTCACCCCTTCTTGCTACTCCCTGTATCCAATAGGTTGCCTGTGTGGGCACATAATTAACAATACTAAATGAACATGTTTTACGGGAGAAACTCCATATTACTGATGACGATGATTTTTCGGCTCCAGCTCTTGGACCATTATAGTTATATTAATAAGAAAAACTGGTTTAATTAGTTATTAAAACGTTTTATTATTTAGATTCATTAATATAGCACAATTAAACTGTATACATTTAACAACTAAAATATAAAATCAAAATATTTATTACAAAGTACTTCTTAAAAGAATGCAGGTAAAACAATTTGGTAACAAAAAATTGTTTAACATTGGTCAGTGTATATGTAAAAATACTTTCCAAAACCATTAATCTTTAAACAAAAAATGTTATTTACAATTTTACAATAAACCGTAAAATTACATGATAGAATAGCACCGAAATTATTGTAATCTTGTATAAAAGATAACTACAATTGAAAAATATCAGTAAAAAGTTAGGTGCGGCTCAAACGATAAAATTAACTAATTCAATTTCTTTTTCACTAGGGTCATAACATAACGAATAAGAAATCAAATTATTTTGTAGTAAGTTAAAATATTACTTTTAAAATTATAAGGCACAAATTAAAAAGACGGTAAATTATTATCTCACGTGAATTTAATGAAGCAATAAATTCATGAGAAATTCGAAGAGTGAACAAAACATCTTTAATTCTACTAATGGCACGCAGGTATCCAATTATTTTTGAGGACAATAATATAAGTTGAAGATCCACAATATACTCTTGTTCATTAAATATCGGTTATGGTAAACTTCAGTAAACTTGTTTCCGAAATATACAAGATAAATTACCTAATTTAAGTTTGGGAAACACAAAATATAAAAAATTGATATTAATAAAAACTTTAATTTAACCGGCCATAGAAAGCATTTTTTGCAGGTTAATTATTACTACTTTAATGATTATACAGTACTTAATACTAAATTAATTTTGTGGATTCAATATTTCAGGGGATAATTAGCTAATCTTTTAATCTTTAAAAATGCTACTTAGCTTACTTAAACTTAATGAACTTATTGAGTCAATTTGTGGATTTAAAACTTATATTACAATCGGTGGTTTGTTCCTTTTTTACTTTTCTTAAACCAACTTGATGACTTTCCTGTATCTCTAGGCATCGAGACCGATCTGGATACGTCTCTTCCCTCACCTCTAGATCTATTTATCGATTCTACCGACTGGCTTTTTGTTGGTATCCTTCTGTCCTCCCTGTCTTTGTTATACCTCGAATTTTCGCGTGGCAGTTTGTCTTTTTTCTTATAAAGGGTAGATGTTGATCCTGAAAAATATGACATTATTTGTAACCAATTTTATAAGGGAAATTTCATATAACATAACAATATCAAATGTGTCTAAATAAGAAAATTTATGTTTTACATAATCTATGTAAATTATGTTAAACTAATTTAGACTTCGAAACAGCATTATTTTTGCTTTAATATAAACTGATTATTGGGCACCTACTGGTTCTTAAATCATAAAGGGAAAAATAGGTCTTTTAGAACCGATATATTTTACTAAAAACATTACAAATATTGGCATTAGATACTAGTGTTGTGTTTTATGATTTTTAGTATTCAGAATAAAGAGTGTAAAAACGGTAGTGTAATAGTATATTATTTAATAAGTCTATAATGATGGTTATTATTCACGTAAATAAAGTTTATAACACGAACCGCAGGCGAGTGTCAATAGATAGTAGATCATCTGTATAAATAACAGCCATTATATTTTATATTTGTTATAAATAAAAGACCTTATCTTCACTCATAAATACTTAAACTTTTTTAATGAAGATAAGGTCTTTTATTTATAACAAATATGAATCGACTTGACACTGGAGACTATCAAAAAAATTTAGCTTAAGTTAGTATAAATCTGACGTCTTAAGTTAAAATTAATCGAGACAGCGGTCGAAGGATTGTTTCGTTTTTTTATTTAGTACATATTAAATAGTATTGCAACTCGGAGGTATTTGACACTTTGTTCACTTTTTGAAAACAGTGGAACCATTGAATATTAAAATCATAATTTACGGATATGGCGTTCTGATGACAGCCATCTGTTGTTTTTTAATCTAGTGTTATTAAATAGTACTCTGCAAATCAAAGGTATTTAACTTTTTGTTTAGGTAATTAAAAACAGATAAACTCGTTAATAATGAAAATTTTCACTAGTGAATTATGGATATCATTATTATTTAGTAACAACTCATGTATAACGAACAAATAATAAATTAGTCATGGATAAAAATATTTGCTACTGTGTACTTTTACCTCGTGATATTTCTTCTTTTGATTGTTTTTGAATTTGTGAAGTTAAACTTTCTTTACTTCTAGATTTTCTATTTAAGGATTGTTGGTAGTTATTTTTCTTACTATCTTGTGCCTTCTTCTTAAGTGTCGAATTGTCATTACGGTTGGACGTACTCCTTGTTTGTTTTTGTTCATATTTGCCATTCTTACTAGTCTTAGGATGTTGTGTATAATCAATATCTAAAGCCTCTCTTTGATTACGTGGTTTCCATGGTGCCAAAACGGAAAATGATCTGCTTAAAGTTTTAACCTGAGGTTGAATAAAACTTGATCCATTGGAGGTAAGGTCTTCTCTTGATGCTGATCGTCTTCCAGGACGTAAGTATCCTGGTCCAGGAATATCACCAACTAAAAGTAAAAAATGTAGTTGCAGAGTATACCAAAAGTAAACGCTAAAACTTAGGAAGGTAATTAATGATGTTCTTTTAAATAGATTTATTTAAATTAGCTTTTCATGTTCATACTTATACAAAAATATGGTAGTATTAAGCGATATGTACAGGGTCTTTAATTATATTTACGTGGCTTCTGGAGCCTTTATTTTTGAAGACAGAAAAAAATGTTTTATATAAAAATTGTAGGTTTTTTCCTATTATCTTTTGAAATTATCAGTAAAAAAATATCGCAATAAAAAATGGAGAAATATAGGCAACTTCAACTTTTTTAAATGGAACACCCTGTATATTATGCGCTACAATAAAAGATCTTTTTTTTCTGATTTAAATATATATACATTGATGATATTTGGATGAACTATTTTTGAGATATTTAAGCTTAAAATATAAATAAATTGAAAAAAAAAACATATTAGTATCAAGAAAGCTATGAAAACAATAAAATTGTTTTAGTAAATTTGACGTATTTATATTGTAAAAAGTCGAACTTTTTTATTTTAACTATTAGAGGTAGTTTGTATTGCTTTTTTGGGCTATTCAGAAGAAGAAGAATATTACTTATTATATCTTTAACAACGGGTATCATCTATAGATACTATTAAATACATAGTAAGAAAATTATTGAACGAAAAGTTTAAATGAAGGACTGAAAATGAAAACAAATTTGAAATCTTTTGGATAATTATTATCCTTATGACTAGCACAACACTTAATATTTTAGAAAATCCTGAAATATCAATCTCGGATGCGGCAACTGAACTTAATAAAACAGATTATAACATTTATTTAACCTTAAAATTTTACAAATTTTATCCTTATAAATTTATGTATGTAAACCTAAGTATGCATTGGAAATAGGTAGGCTTATGCAGCAGGATCCGAACTTTTAAAATAAAATTCTATTCACCGACAAGTCTACATTTACTTTAGCAGGAATGTTTAATCACAAAAATAACCATTATTGGTCCAGAGAAAACCCTCTCCAAATTCAGCAACATAACAATTTTATTGTTTCCATGGCTTTCTTGATACTAATATGAAACTTTTTTGTAATTTATTAATAATTTAACCTAAAATATCTCAAAAATGGTTTATCCAAATATCATCAAGTAATATATATATATATCATTCCTTAAAAATTTGAATATATTTTCAATTAAAGGTGAGATAAGCGAACAAATTTCGCTCCACAAATTCACATTCGAGTAGGGAATGCTCGCTATCGGTGGAGTTCCGATAGTCGTTTCTTCTACTCTATCATTATTTATATTAAATTCATCAAGATAACGCCAAACGTATTATATTATATATATATATATATATATATATATATATATATATATATATATATATATATATATATATATATATATATATATATATATATATATATATATATATATATATATATATATATATATATATATATATATATTAAATCACAAAAAAAGATCTTTCGTTGTAGCGCATAATATACAGGGTGTTTTATTAAAAAAGTTAAAGTTGCCTATATTTTTTCATTTTTTTATTGTGATATTTTTTACTGAAAATTTTAAAAGATAATATGGAAAAAATCCTACAATTTTTATATAAAATATTTTTTTTCTTCAAAAATAATGGCGTCAGAAGCCACGTAAACATAATCAAAGACCCTGTACATTATTTATTTAATAAAATTAGTACTGCTAAAAAATACTAATTTACGATTAATCAGGGATGATTAAATCTGCAAATATTTGATTAATATGTAAAGCAGTTAACGGGGACGGTCCGAGAGATGCATCGAGTTATGGGCTTCAACTTCGCGCGCTTATAGTGTGGGTAGGTACCAACCAAACCCCAAAATTGTAGGTGCCAACTCGGCTTCGTTTTCGAGAAATTCGATTTAAAAAAATACAACTTCGACGGGACTCGAACCAGAACCGTCTGGACGCAAGTCTGATTCTGCAGCTAGGCGCCTTGACGCACAAACTATTTGGTACATAAGCGTCCTCCCATCTTTGAATGGCGATTTCTCGAAACCGAAGCCTAGTTGGTACCTACAATTTTGGGGTTTGGTTGGTAGATACCCACACTATAAGAACACGAAGTGGGAGCCCATAACTCGATGCATCTCTCAGACCGTACCCTCGACAAATTCCCTATAAATTCCTCTTTTTATCTTCCTATTACTAATACTAAATCAAATGCCGTTTCTAGGATTTCACTTTAATATTAAACGGAATAACTGAGTAACACTTTTCGTATACACCGAGACAGTGGGATTCTTTTATATTTAATGATAACATACCTACGTACTTCGCTTAAAACTGATTTAGATTTTTCTTAATGTGATTTCAGTACGGCATCAGAGATAGGATTTAATATCTTACCGAGAGACAACGATATTTGTCTTATAGGTAAACGCTCGATTTCTTTGTCCTTAGAAAGTAAAATAATCGTTCGCAAAATCCCACTGTAAAAACATAATTCAAAAATAAGGAAACTTTAATTAATGTAAATGCAACTGGTCAGCGAGGCCGTTGATTTTCTATAAAAATAGTATTAAACTATTAGTTAAAATAAACTTGGACTGTCATGTGTCATGTGACTATCGGCTCCATTTTAAAACTCTAACGTTGTTCTCTTACTTACCAGTAGCGGCATGTAGATACACAATACTTCTTTGTGATTGTTGACTACTTTCACCCTCCGTAGAACTTTCTACTGAACTTATATCATGTCTTTTTCGTCTTCTCCTGTCGTCTCTATGCGATATCTCTTGTCTGTATCTGGGACTGGGCGAAATAGGGGGTTTCATTTTAGACCTGCCACCTTTAAGTTCCCTAAACAGAATTAGTCAGTATTTAGTTGTTGTAAACGTATTAGAACCTAAACTATAATATTTAATATTGAATTGTGCAGTTATAGAGATTTTTATTTAAACAAATTATTGAGATTTTGGTTTATGGTAAATTAAAAGTATTAGAAATTAAACTATAACATTTAATAATAAATTGTGCAAGTTTAGAGATTTTTATTTAAACGAATAATTGAGCTTTGGCTTTATGTTAAATTCTGGATAACATGGGTAAACCAAAAAAATATATTACGTTCTAAATACAGGGTGGTCAAGATAATGTAAAACAAATGGGAATTCTTTTGGTATTAAGATATTTGAAAAAAACTTTCCGGTTATCTATTGTGCAAGTGAAATAACCTAAAAAAACATTTTGACATTTGTCACGCGACTGCTATAATGGCGGCAAATTTTTAAAAAATTATATGAAATTTCAAGATATCTAAAAAAGCTTTAAGCCTAAACTGTTTATAATTTATATTTTTAGAAGTTTTTAAATACAGGGTGTTTATTAAACATTCAATAACCATGTTTGGGCTGAAGAAAATCCACATGAGGTGCTTGAAGATCGCTTTCGACATCAGTTCTCGTTAAACGTTTGGGTGGGAATTGTAGGTGACTTCCTAATTGGACCGGTATTTCTGCCAGGAAGACTTACCGGCAAGGTATACCGCAACTTTTTGGAACAAACCCTACCTCAGTTTCTGGAGGATGTACCATGGGTTACAAGAAATGCAATGTGGTTTATGCACGATGGTGCTCCAGCGCATTTTAGCATGTTGGCTCGAAAGTTTTTAACAGTAACATACGGAAATTGCTGGATTAATCGAGGTGGACCTCACTTATGGCCTGCTCGATCCCCGGACTTAAGCCCTCTGGATTATTTCCTATGCGGCCACCTAAAGTCATTAGTTTATACTACTCCAGTGGAAGATGTGAAAGATTTGAGAAATCGCATAATTGCTGGGTGTAACGCAATCAGAAACGATCCTGGTTTTTTTCAAAGAGTTGGGAAGCCCAAGAGAAGAAGATTGGCTTCTTGCATTCGAGCGGGAGGTAGTCGTTTTCAACAGTTCTTGTAGATTAAAAAACATAACATGTAATTTTTGGTAATAAATTGTTATTGTCGAAATTCTTTTTCGCCCCGTATCTTCGAAAACAGCGCTCTATCAAAAATCATCAAAGGACAAAATATCCTTAGAGTAGTCCAAGGAATAGTCCCTTAAATTTTTGCCACATGTTTAATAAACACCCTGTATATTACACAGGTCCACTAAAAAAAGTTGTTTGTGCTGGGTGTTGTACTAGGATTTGAGGGCGTATTTTTTTTCGCTGAACACGAATCTGACGTCAAAATTGGGAGTTAAACAACAAAAAATGGAGAAAAAGCGTAATTTCAGATATTGACGACTTTTTTAAAATTTAAAACGTCAATATCTTAAAAACTATAAAAGTTACACAAAACTTTATACCTTTAATTTAAGTTATATAACATTTTTGTCTAAATGTAATATTTTTCGCGTTATAATCAAAAAAACCGAATTTTCAGGATTTTTAAAGGTATACTTCTAGAAAAAAATTAAAAATTATTATATTTTATTTTTAGATTTTTGCCGCGAATTTTGAGTGATTTTAGGTTTAAATGAATAAAATAAATGATTTATTATATAAAAAAAAAAACAAAAATCCCATTAATAAAAAAAACTTTTTTCCAATTTAAGGCTGAAATTTTTTGTCAAAATTAAATTTTGTTTATATCTCGTTTATTATATACCTTATCAAAAATTTATATAACTTTTTTGTATAGACAGTTTTTCATAAAATTTTTTGTATCTCTTATAGTTTATATAGTTGTATTCCAAACATTCCGTGGTAGCAGGTTTCTGCCGGTAAATGTAACGTGTCGGTTTTTTTGGGTTTTTCTTGATTTTTTGCTGTTTTGCCCCTAATCTTAATTTCAGATTCGTGTTCAACGGAAAAAGAATACGTAAGAAAAACTTAGTCTGACACCCAGCATACATCACTTTTTTTGTGGACCTATGTTATTAACAAAAAAAACATTCTTATTAAAATTCATCTGATATGTCCATAGTGTTTTTGTATTTCTAAAAATAAATATTTTTTTAGTTATATATTTGGTAATATGTTTGGAACTTTGAAATAACAAATACTCTTTATTTACGCTGTTTAATAGGGACTTAATATAATTTTTGCTTAGTACTTTATTCAAAAGAAAAAAATATTTTTGTCTAAGTATTTTACCTTTCAGACTCTGAAATGTTTGTAAGTGACTTATGATGTACATCTGCTTTTCTTCCCGTGTTAGTACTTTTAAATTCTTCGGTGATATTGTGTAAATCGCGGGACGATTGACTTCTTAGTCCGGATCTCTGTTTAGAAGGTTTAATTCCTCTTATACTATCTCCATTTGATTCTTGATCGGTATCGCCAAAGAATCGTAAATTACTAGTTGAGGATGATAACTTAGACCGACTGGTAATAGGTTCTTCTTCTGTGCTGGTTAAAATTTCGTCTTTATTCTGCTAAAAATATAAAATAGGTAAAATAAGAAATAAAATAAAAATAACTTCTAATGTCCTTAAGTAATATTTTGTATAAAATCTTAAATCATTTCACATTTTAAATAGGAATCAGACAGGCTTGTGCTCAATTTTATTATATTTTTTATCCTATTTTAATAAATAAATATATAAGCAATTTTAATTATAAACACTGTGTGTTGGCTTTCTCGGACAAAATTTGTATCACTATGAATTATGCCATTTTCTGGTTTTATCCAAAGTTAATAGTAGGTTGTATAGTAACAAACAGGTCATATTTAGCATTTTTTAATGCAATAAGTTTATTAAACCTAACATAATAATTTTAAGGTTTTAGACCAGAAAAATTATAGCAATTTAGGCCAAAATAAATCGATTGTGTCAGACAACTCGGATCGGGATGCGACCGCTTTTGTTCGGAATCTGACCTCAAAACACCCCTACAATGCCCGTGTATGGTTCCGAGGAGGTGAATTTTAGCCAGAATCACCCCTTAATGATAGGTTGCGAAAATCCGGACCAGAGTTACTCCCCGGGGGTTTTCGACCCCGCTGGTTCTGAATCTGACCTCGAAACACCCCTACAATGCCCGTGTATGGTTCCAAAGAGGTGAATTTTAGCCAAAATCACCCCTTAACGATAGGTTGCGAAAATCCGGACCAGAGTTACTCCCCGGGGGTTTTCGACCCCGCTGGCTCTGAATCTGACCTCGAAACACCCCTACAGTGCCCGTGTATGGTTCCGAGGAGATGAATTTTAGCCAAAATCACCCCTTAACGATAGGTTGCGAGAATCCGGACCAGAGTTACTCCCCGGGGGTTTTCGACCCCGCTGGTTCTGAATCTGACCTCGAAACACCCCTACAATGCCCGTGTATGGTTCCGAGGAGGTGAATTTTATCCAAAATCACCCCTTAACGATAGGTTGCGAAAATCCGGACCAGAGTTACTCCCGGGGGTTTTCGACCCCGCTGGTTCCGAATCTGACCTCGAAACACCCCTACAATGCCCGTGTATGGTTCCGAGGAAATGAATTTTAGCCAAAATCACCCCTTAACGATAGGTTGCGAAAATCCGGACCAGAGTTACTCCTCGGGGGTTTTCGACCCCGCTGGTTCTGAATCTGACCTCGAAACACCCCTACAATGCCCGTGTATGGTTCCGAGGAAGTGAATTTTAGCCAAAATCACCCCTTAACGATAGGTTGCGGAATCCGGACCAGAGTTACTCTCCGGGAGTTTTCGACCCCGCTGGTTCCGAATCTGACCTCAAAACACCCCTACGATGCCCGAGGGTGGCTTTAAGGAGGTAAATTTTGGCCAAAATTGGCCGAAATTACCCCTGCATGAAAGGACGCGAGAATCCTAGTCAAAGTTACTTTTCGGGGGTTTTCGGGGACGCTGATTCCGAATCTGACCGAAATACCCCTACGTTGCCCGGGGGTGTTTCGAGGTTAGATTCGGAATCAGCGCCTTCGAAAATCGCGGGAAGTTACTTTATTTTTTTGAAAGAGTTATGCAATTTCGGGGATGCACTTTATGCACCCGAGATGCACTTTGGGTCGACCGGCTCCCTCTAATATGTAGGTACAATGAATTTCTGGATCTTTCCCGAGTAAGATGTCGAAAACCGCGACCCGATTCGAGTTGTCTGGTAAAATCGATTTATTTTTAGGTAATTTTCCTGGTATATTTAGGAAATAAAGAAACATGCCTTTTATATGCTATAGTTGCTTAATTGATCATTATAACATAATTTGCCTCAAAAAGAATGAGATGTGTTAGCCTGTTTTTTTTACAATTACAACTGGTAAAATAACAATAGTAAAAAAATATGCTTTAAATTTGTTTGGTTGCAAAATTTTACTAATTTTTTTTTGTGTTTGTCACTCTATCAATAAAGAAATCATACACTTTTTACCATTGCCTATTTTACTAACAACTTAGATTGGTTACCATTTTATTTAACCTGTCAATTTAAACTTTTCATTGCCAAATTGGATCCGCTTTTAAGCAATAATCACCAGGTGCCCTAATCTCTATAGAAAAATATATGATTTTATAATCAATAAGAATATATTTTTTATTACTTTAGTTGCTAAATTTACGTTTTTATGGAACTTTAATATCAATCTTGGTAAATAATAATTTATCTTATATCAGATATTTTAACTTAATTGTAAACTATAGACTAATAAAGGGACTGAAGATGTTAATATATCCATCGTAAGATTGGTTTAATACTGGTTAACGCCTAGTGCACAAACACACATAAAAATATCTATACAAATTCGTTTAAATAAAAATTAGATTTTTTCATGGTCTAAAACCAACTTTAATTTTGTAAAATATCTACAAGATGAAACTCAACACAAACACTCAACTAAAATATATTTTGTTTAAATACTATTTACTTGGCAAACATAATATTCTGCTTTAATTTAACCACATAAGAGGAGTTTATATTTGCGATTATATATTATACAGGGTGTTAATTTAAAAACTTTTAATGCAAATATTTCGAAAAATAAAATAGTTGGAAAATTGCAATTTCTCATAATAGTCCAGTAACTGAAGACCTAAAAGTACCCAATGCTGTAAATAAATCTGTACAGTTTTTATTTGTGGCGCAATTCTTAGGTCTTTGCGGATGCTTTCGAGCGAGAAAAAGTTTGTCACGATTCTGACGTGGAAACCCGCTGAAAATGCCCCCCCAAAGTCCCAAATATGAGTTTTCCGCAAATATCTGCCAAAATATGCAAGTTGCAGAATTTTTGTTCAGACAGAGATCACGTCGAAATCTACAAAAATGGTCCTTACCATTTTTTTCGCAACACCAATATTTTTGGTTTTTTATTTTACAGATATCCTAGACCTCCGAAAACGGCTAAAAATGCAGCTGTGCAAAACAATTTTTTTATCTAAACGCAAGAAAGATGGTAAAGAAAATTTTCTGGGATCATTGAACACTTGCTAAGGTCTCATTATAAAAAAAGAAATGTTAATAAAAAACATTTTTTCAAAAAATATTAATAAATTCATGAGATACTCTCAAAATATTGTGAAAAAAAACTTTGACAGCTTTTTTTAATATTCTAGAAAAATCACAATAGACCCAAACTCATGTGCAATGATAGTTACGGCATAATGAAACAATTCGCCCGCCCGCTTATAAGTGAATCCATGAAGATAGCGGCATTCTAGAGGTAGAGCGGCAGCTGAAATGAGCGGACTTTTGGGTCCCGTTATCTCGAAAACTATCTATTTTTCGAAAAATTATAAGGACCATTTTTGTAGATCACAAGGCGATCTTCATATTTTATCTAAACAAAAATTCTTATTATATATATTTATATATAATATATATTTTTAGCAGATATTAGCAGGAAACCCATTTTTCGGGCCTTGAAGGGCCATTTTCAGCCCTTTCCCACCTGTTAATGTTGATAAACTTTTTTTCGCGCGAAAGCATCCCCGAAGACCTAAGAATTGCGCCACAAGGGAAAACTGTACAGATTTATTTACAGCTTTGTCCCTTTATTTACTGGACTATAGATAAAAGTAGGGAAAACTAGAATTGCTGTTTTTTGGTCAAGGGGTGAGCCATTTCTGGGCGCCCCACATCTCAACTTTAAAATTTCAAACGACATCACCCATTTTGTGTATTGCCAATTTTTCAACTATTTTATTTTTAGAGATATTCGCACTGAATATTTTTAAATTGATACCTGTATGTATTTGAGTCCAAAAGATACGTGGTAGCATTAAAATCATAATTCTATTACTATCACTTTTAAAATGAGAACTGTATATTGAAAAAATATAATATTTTGCATATGTAGCTTAAGGGGGTCTCAGTACAAATTGTATTGGCATTCGCTTAACATACTGTGTATATTCGGCGAATATGTGCCTGGGATCGCCTTTACTTTTATACCTTTGGATAATTTAATTGTAATAATTTTGTAATAAAATAATAAAACAATAAAGATTACAAAAAAAAACTGTTAGCTTGCTCTTGGTGAAGGTCAATCTACTCAGGTTATGATATGGATACGTTATAACTAAAATAATTGCCTTGTAAAATACCCTCTAGATTACTTCCAACCATTAATTTTGTTGGTAACCCAGTTATTCGTTAATAATTAAAGTACATATTGGTTTTTACGTACATATCTTTCTTTAGATTTTTCCTTTTTTTATTTTACCTTTTCCGATTTTTTTCTAGTAAGTCTGTCCAATGATTTAAACCAGCTTCCGTGAGTCGATTCTGACTTGGTTTGGTTTAAAATGTCTCTAGGTGGGCTTGGAGTGGAAAGGCGTCTTCTATATCGATAATCCGGACTCTGAAAATTGCATAATTTACCTTAAGCACCAAATTTTATATAAATGTCTTATTTTGCCTGAATTGCGAAACCCTATATTGAGATTGCACTTATTGATAGAGGTTTTTTTACGTTTTGAAAGTTCTTAGAAACAGCCTAAAAAGAGGTTTTTTTACGTTTTGAAAGTCCTTAGAAACAACCTAAAAGACCTTCATTAAAAAAACGAATTAAAACTTGCGAGAATTATATTTAAAATAATTAAAAATCTAGAAATTCTCATTTATAAAAAGAAAAGGATTTAAAACATTATTTATTTAAATATAAGTTTATATTATGGACAAATTTAAAAAGATAGCAACAAATCAATATTGTCTATGTGACTAAAAACTTGTTAAAAAAGTACTGCTTCTCAAAACAACTTTTGTTCATGAACTTTTTCGTATTAAAAAAAAACAATTTCCGACATTTTAATGAAAAAAGGGTAGTTTTGACAAGCAACGCGAGACACCGAATTACTTTCTTTATGTTATGTTTCATCGTAAGTCAAGCAGTTCTTTATAATAAATATAAAAAACAAAAATTTATATTAATTTACGAAATAATAAAAACTTTTCCACTTAAAAGTAGACCTAACCAATACCTACAACGTATTTTTTCTCTCCGGTAATATAAAACAGGTAGGTAGGTCACTCTAAACTCTATATTTTTCGGCTGGGTTTTAAAATATAAAAATCATTTGGATTCTTTAAAAGAAAAAAAAACACATTAAAATCGACCTTTTATTTTTTGTTCCTAAAAACCTGTCTGAAGAAGAATCTGTTTTAATATTGGAAGTTTTAATAGAGAACCAGTGGTCATTATCCTAATTATGGTTTTGCCTGTCTCATTTATGTTTTTGTTTATAGTCCTTTTATAGTTTTCGATTAACATATAATGAAAGAATCAGATTGTTGTGGTCAGTTTTTTCATAGGCGGCGAGCATTCGTTTTAAGGGTGACCCTTCTTTTAAAATTAGTTTCTTTAATTATTTTGATTCTAGACTTTGAGTTTTTTAATGTTTTTAAATGCTTATTTACTGTCTTTATTGCATGGTTTTGTTTCTTGTGTTGTGTTTTATAATGAGTGAAAATAAAATAATAGTATATTACATACCCAGGCAGAAAGTGTTTCATTTCTGTCGAGAGATGCGTTAGTAGACCGAGACGCAGCCGAGGTCTACTATACTTTCAAGACAGAAATGAAACTCTCCACCAAGGATTGTATACTATTTTATTTACAACCACTTTATTCATTTCCCATTATTTTAAATTGAAATTATGAAAATTGATCCGGTAATAATTTTATTAGGCGGCCGTGCTTCGCAATTTGTATCGTTGTCATGGTAACGGGTTGTCAAAGTGTCAATACATACAGTGTTTAGATAGACGCTTTAAATTTGAATAGTAATTTGTTTAATTTCGCAAATCCAAAACAAATGTTATCAGATGAGGAATTTGAGTTTGCTCTACTCCACCAGAATATTATTATTATTATTAGAATGCGTATGTTCTGTGTCATATCCATTTTTAAATATCAATATTCAATGAAATTACAAAAAAATACTTTGAACGGGTGGAATGAGTCAAAAACGTCAACTTTCGACCTTTCAAAGATAGGTGAAATGTCATTATTACATGCATGGTTGTAAATATAGTATATTACATATTTCTTACCTATTTTTATGTACGAGTGAGCAGAGTTTATTCAAAAGATTTGCTTCGAGTTTTGTCTTTTTTCTACGACTTTATGTTTAGTTTTTTATAAATGCAATGATTATTAAATTTAAGAACAATACAAATATAAACAAACATTGCGTTTAGGCGATGATTTGTTTCATAACTTTACTTTTTGAAATTTTCAGAATTTTGGACTCGGACTTGCAGAGCAAAGGTACGTAATATATATATATATATACTATTTGTTTGGTTTAAGTATTGTTTGTAATTAAGATTTAGAAAAGTAATTGTATAGGTTCTTCAACTATAAAAAAATAGTATATTACAACCGAGAGTGTAACGGAAACTATTACACACGATTTCAAAAACTGGTTGAAACCGATCGAAAATGTGACATGGCTTCACGTCGGTTTGTATAACTTTTCACGACTTTTGTTTAGATTTTTATAAATAAACAAAATATAAACTGTTTAAATAACAAACTTTAAAATTTCGCAAGGGAGCTAAATTTTTTTCATAATTTACGTAAAATCCAAAACAAATTTTGAGCTGAGGAATTTGGATTTGGCTGTTACGTAATATTATTATTATATATAATCGTATGTTATATATACCATTTTAAATATATATTAATAAATATAAAAAAATACTACTTTCGCACGGTTTGGTAAGTATAGAAGTTTAATTAGTAACTTTCTGATAAAGTAGAGTGAATTAGGTTCTTACTAATATAGGAGTAGAAAAATGCTATTTACAGTATTGCTTGAAAAGACGTAACAAATTTTTAGCTAAACGTAAATTAAAACACAGATTTTTCCAAATCAATATTTGTCCACATGCGTTTGAAAATGGTAACAAAATAAATTGGAATGTTTTCATTATTTAAAATTAAGTTAAACAGTTTTAAGAATGTTTTGTGATATTTTTTATTACTTTTTTCTCATGGACGAAAATATATAGCAAACATGTTTTTTTTTGAGCAAAATAATAGAAAAGTACTGGATTGACGCTTTTATGTAAAAAAATAAAGGTAAAATACCGGCATTAAATTTAGGTTGAATAGAGTTTGATTTATGGCTTTTATTATTTTGATCCAAATACTAGATAGCTTTTTTTTCCAATATCACTATTAATTCAAATGGATGATGTAAAGACTTTCGTCTTTATTTTAAAAGCAAGCCTTATTTAAAACTACTTTACATCACAAGTGTTTGCAATTTCTTATTCTAGAAATTTATTGACAAGTTTAAAAGTTATAAATACATAATTATAAAAACAAAAATTAATACATACCGATCTAATTTTACTATCTGAAAGGTCATCTATTTCGTCTTTTCTATTATGTGTCGTCTTGGATTTTACTTTTTGCAGTGTATTTGCCTTTTCTTTTTTCTTTTTGGAATCACGTGTAAATAAAGATTTGACCTAAACGTAAAATCATTAAAAGTAAAAAAATAATAATTTTTGTAGAATATTTGTAACCATATTTCATTATTCTGTTTTAGTTTTTTAAACTGGATAATAAATGGCGAATAAAAAATAAAATTAAAGTTAAATAACTATAGAAAAACGGTATGCAATCTCTGCTAGTAATTAATAAACCGTTTTTAAACGCAACAGATATTATTTTTATTTAAATTATTTATTTATGTTTTAGAATATAGTTTAAAAATTAAAATGTTAATTAATACTTGGATATTTAACTAATAGAACATAAGAAACATTTTAGGCTTTTATAGAACCACGAATATTTACAGTGACCTCGATAGACTTTTTTAAAAAAACATATTCCAGGTCTCCCATGATGGACTTGAATTTCTCTACACGGTTTTCGTATTAAGGTTTTTATTTTAATTAAATTTAGGCTCAGATGTGTTAAAAATTTCTTTAGTTTGTTTCCAAAGACAGTAATCAGTTTTTTTGTTTAGATTGCTGTTAGGTCAGGCCAATACTTTCCCTAAGAAATTAAAAAAGGTAGCCTATCAATAAAAATTAATAACACATTTTACAAAAAAATTAAGAAAGATTTGTTTGTAAATGTTACTAAAGGAAGTAGTCCCCCATTTTAATTTTCCATAAACCTTAAACTTTGCTTCAAAAATATGCCGTTGATGGTAAACGTCGCTATGACTTCATTATTCCCTGATCAAAATTTTATGTATCCAGAAAGTTTTTATCATTAATTTAAAACTGAAACAAATTTTACTATCTAATCCGGGGAAAGGTGTCATGTGGGATTATGAGACAGTAACACATTAAGCTGATTTTAGTCAATTTACTTTTTTGTTCATTTTTTACTGAATTTGATTGGATCTTCTAATAATTTTGCTTGTAATTACGTAACCAGAATTAGAAAACCAGAGCGTTTTTAACCAAACCAAATTTGACAAACGCTGTAAGTGTGCGATTTACATGCAAAACAATTTTTTATGGTTTAGGTACCTCCTTGTACATATCACTTAAAATTGTATACTATGTACCATTATTACTTGTTTTTTGTTCATTAGCTTTTGTTAAAAAATAATGTAAAAAACACAGTTGTACTTTTTCGTCATACAGTAGATAACTTTATATCTGTCACATACCAAGGTTCACTTATTTTATGTGTTAAAAAACTACAATAAAAACTATAAATCTTAACCCCTAAATATAAATAAAATATCTTAAATAAAATAAACGTACTTTTTCCAACCCACTCTTTTTTTCCGGTTTCGGAGGTTTTTGCTCAATCCTCTTCAGAGTAGATCTATCAACATCTTTATCCAATCTTGGATCATAGTGTGATCCATCGTCAATACTTCGTTCTCGAGGTATAAATTTACTTTCATTGTGCCTACAAAAGTCATCTTCTCTCGAATTGTTTCTATCGGAATTGTAATCCTTTCTCGATTGTCGGACTAAATTGTTTTCGGTATGCTGCTTTTCGTTCGTTATGAGAAGGGAGCTAGCAAAACCTAGAAATAATAATAATATTTACCTTAACCATTTTTAATTATAGTTCAGGAAACGAACCATTTTACCTAGCAATTTTTTCAAAATGTATAGAATGACTTCAAATTTTGACAGAAAGTAGGTAATAGTCCGAGGATGAAAATCTATAGCATGCCCAAAGGCTAGAGATTTATAGCCTTTACCTTGGGGGTGGTTGCCAAACTATCTCGGGGTGGAATTTTTTTAAATATTTTGAATAGAAAAATGATTTCTAAGCAAAAAATGTTCTATGGATTTATTTTTGTAAAATGCATACTTTTCGAGTTATTCGCGATTGAAAGTCGGAGTTTTTGCAAATAATTCGATAAGTATGCATTTTACCAAAAATAGTAAATAACAAAATTGTAGCTTTAAAAAAAAGCAAATAAAATGTTTTTTTTTGTAATTGCTGTAGGACACAACTAAGTTGGGGTTTGTTAAAGATTTGCTGTTATGTTATTTATCAAACACAAAATTTCAGAGTTTCAAAGGCAAATACTGCAAAATCTACATATATTTCGAGGAAAACTAATAATAACTCTTTTAAAGCATTTGCAATAACTTTTTTTTTAAAGGTTTGAATCAAAAAAATAGGTGAGTTATGATTAAAATAAGGTTAGACCAAAATTTTTTGAGTGCAAAAATCTTCGAAAACAACCCCCTAATTACCAACCTAATTAAAATAAGTAGTAGACCTTTTTCAGTTCCCTTTATCCATGTATCTATCATAAATACATTCTAAAATTCTAACCGATTTAAATTGCTTAATTTTGAAATACATGGAGCTGCAAGTGAAAATCAAATTTCAGAATTTTAATAAAAAATGATCTTTTCTTCAAAATAACTTAAAAACTAAGGGGGATGCGTAAAAATTACTAAGGTATCAAATTTTAGCTTTTTGAATTACAAACATTTAACTTTTTTTTAATTTACTGTATGACGGAAATTAAGTGAGATATGAACGTTTAAAACGCGTGTGTATAAACGAGCATTACCTTGTTTCAGCTCTTTAAACTCACTGCTTTAAAAAAGTAAGGGTTTTAAAAGAACTTTTTATCACAACAACTAAAGAAGTTGTGCTTAAAAAACCAATTTTTCATTACGACAATTAACAATTATAAAAATTTCAAATAAATTTTTATGTAAATATCTTTAAATTTCAATAAATTTTTAAATGTAATTTTACATATTTTTTCTATTTTATCCATTAAATATATTTTTTTATTAATCCATAATAGGGGTTGCTTTTAAAAGTTAAAATACTTGTTGAAGTATTTCAACTTTTAAAAGCAACCTTTAAAAGCAACTTTTTCCTAATATTAGTTGTAATATTTCAAAGATTAAATATTTATTAGTCAACCTATTTGAGCCAAGTTTTACTTGATTTAAGCTTTAATATGAGAGTGAAGTAAGTTTTAAAGGTTTTATAAATAAGGGGTAGTTTTCACCCCCTAATAATAAAAAAGCGCTTATCGGCGTAATGCACTTTAAAGGTGAGTCAAACTTAATTCCAACTTTTTATGCGATTGTATTGTAATATTGTAAGGGGTGGATTTTTGAGGATCATAAAGTTACAAAATAAATTAGTAATACTTTTGAGCACTCACATTTTTTAATTACAACTCCGTGACAATATGTTAATTTTTCAAGGGTAAATTGTTTTTTTTTAATCATAAATCATAATAAGGGTTGATTTTCAAGGGTTGAAATACATTAAATAATGTTTCAAAGAATTAAATGCTTATTTTTCAACTTATCTGAGCCTAATTTTATATGACTTAATCTTTAATATAAAAGTTTTGAAGGTTTTTGCAATAAGGGGTAGTTTTCAACCCTAAAAAATAAAAACTACCTTCAGCATAATGGAGATTTTGAAGAGGAGGGTAAGTGTAGCTTAATCCCAAATTTTCATGCAAAACACTGTGATAATATATTACTTTTTTAGGGTATTATATTTTTTTAATTAAATCATAATAGGGCTTGATTTTTAAGGGCTAAAATATTTCAAATAATGTTTCAAAGAATACTACTTTATTAACTTATTTAAGTTAAATTTTACTTAACTAAGCTTAATGTATGGTTTTATAGGTTTCAGCAATAAAGGGTAGTTTTCACCCCTAAAAAACAAAGAGCGCTTATCGGCATAATATAGATTTTGAAGAGAAAGGTAAGTTAGGTTTAATCCCAAATCTATGCATTTTCAAAAAAAATTGCCAGGTTTTGCATTTTTTTCAGCTTCGTTTTCTACACTAAAAGGGCTTTCTGTCTATTGTTGGATCATTTTTAAAATGAAAATTCGGTGCCCTTTAAAAATAAAAAAAAAACGTAAAAAGTAACAAAAAGGTTTAATTTTTATTGTCATTATAAAAAGCAAAGGCAGCCGCAGTTCAAACCAAATCTTTTTTGCTATTTTTTATGTTTTTTTTAAAGGCGCCGAATTTTTATTTTAAAAATGATCCAACTATTGATTGATTGATTGATTGATGACATAAATACACAAGTTGAGGTTTTGTCCGCCTCGACACTGCAGCCTACAGGACTTGTTGTATCTCTTGTGTATTTGTTTCAGTTAAAAAGGTTTGACACCTTAGACAGGTGTAGTAGCCCTTTTACTGTTCTTTTCTGATCTCCAGCCTCCTGGTGGTTAGTGTCCACCATGAGGTTTTGATTTGTTCTCCAGTATGTAAGTGCAGGGCACTCATATATGATGTGAAAGGCTGTCTCTTCCTCTTCCGATCCAACTATACGCAAGAATTAAAATTAGATTAGGATTTAATTTTATTATACCAAAAATTCCAAACCAAACTAAATATGCAATTATACCTATACCTATACCTTAGTTCAATTATTTCCGAAATGTTGACATCAGAAAATTTATGTTTTAGGTCTAAATCAAAAAGCTGCAGAAGCTAAATGGTGTAAGTGGAAACAAAATAACTTTTACATGCCCGCTTGATTTTTTTTTAAATTTTCTATCAAGCAATATAAATTCGAAGTTGTTTTGATCAGTCCAAATTCGAAATGTTTTATTCTTATGGTAATCGGGACCACATCTTGTCAAAATTATGTTGTGTTAAAGAAACAAAAACTAAGATGGGAATGAATGAATTTTTACTTGCACTTGCATATTTTGAAAGAAGTTAAATATTAGCGACAAAGACTGAAATCTGTTATTTCCTGAAATGATTGGTCAGCACATGTATTGCCGAAATTAAATACGCTTAGATTTTTGGTATATTTTAAAGTTGGTATCCACTATGTCAATTAGTGTCTCACCATATTTACTATACTTTAAATAGTAGAGCATGTTTACAAATACAGAGTGATTCCTAAATTGAGGCTTTTTTTTAAACTGCGTAGAAAACTTGTTAAAATAAGCAACTTTTTTAAATATTTTTTTTTACAACAACCCAAAAACAACAAAGCTACATATATTTATTTGAAAGTGGCTCTAGTGCGGGCCTGGCCATTAAAATATAGTTTATTTCTTATTTACGCTTGTTTTTTGTCTTGTTAATCACGCAGTATGATTCAGTCGCATTGCTTTTACCGGACGAGGCGAGGATTAATTATAATTTTAAATCATAGTTACATCGCGAAAATGGCACAATCCAAAAACAATGTAAACGTGGATATGTTCCTTATTTATGGAGAGTGTCGTTAATCTGCAAACGTTGCTTGAGGATGTTGTACGCGCCGGGACATGGTATTCACCACTATGAGTCTGGGCTACATTCTGGACCCAAAGTTCGGATGATTGCAAGTCAGATCGGTCTAAGTCAAAAAGAGGTTGGACAACATTGGGAAAATCAGTTCACTGTATAACAATTAAGCCAAGACTTTTGGGCGGTGACAACTTTTAAAATGGACTTTATTCAACACACATTATGTAAGTTCCTTATTTTTTAATATTTTGAAAAAAGTTATTTAAAAAAGTTGTTTATTTTAATGAGTTCTAAATGCAGTTTAAAAAGAGCGTTAACTTAGGAATCACTCTGTATAAATAATTAGAGCAAGTAATTTTTTAGCAAATATTTATATAAATTTTAATTGACTTTATTAAAAACTTTATTTCCACGTTAGAACTGTTTGTTTTTCAGAAAGAGTGTACCTAAATTTTATACTTTTTGAAAGTTAAGCTGTTGTTAACAAGGGTGTAATCGCGAAGTGTCGCTACTTTATAATGTTTTGATGAAAGGCAAGTCTCTAATAGTAGGCAACCGAGACACCCCCAAATTAGAACAAAATCTGGAAACCCTTTACACTCTTTCTGAATATTAAACAGAGCTTTTTTACCGTTAGAAATATGGTAGTTCTTGTGCTATGTATTTGCCTAAATAGCACATCTTTTATATTTAACCCTGGTTGGAAATTAACTGTTGGGTCTATTAAATGTTTAATATTTAAATTTATCTAATTTTTACTGTACCTTCATCTTCACTTTCGTTGTAGAAATCTCGCCGTGTTTTTACGGGCCTTGTTGGTTTATAACGTTCACTACTATCCCGTCTAAAATCGTTTTCGATTCCTGAGTCAACAAATTTTTCTGTTCTTCGATCACATTCATCTCGATTTAAATGTCGTTCTGATCTAGTTAGTTGTGAACTACTTGTAGTGCTTTGAAACTTTTCTTCTCTGGGTAATGAATCGTGATAAGAATTGTGTTGACCTCTGTTAATGGGATAATTACTGTGATGTATCTCTGGTGTTGATTTGTACACGTCTTTATCCTTAAATAATTTTGGTTTTTCAGTGCGGTATCTACTACGACTATTGGTATTATGACTAGATTCAAAACGGTGATTTTCTGGAGAGGAGCGATAATCAGTTATTTGGGAATCCAAACTTTTAGGTTCACTATCAAAACCATTGGGTCTAAAGCGTGGAGAGTTTATTCTATCGTTTGGACTTCCAAGGACTTTTTTCGTTCGACTTTCGGTATGTCTATAAAATACATAAAATATTAATTTGTTATAAACAGGAAGAGAAACTATATACCATTAATACCCATATAACCTTGTTAATATTTTATATTTATAATTATTTATAATTGTTACTTCGTAAAACAGAAAAAATATTTCGAGATTTAAGAAGGTATTTTTTGACGAATCTACAGATATTAAATTGTATTAAAAATAAGTTTTAAATGATTATACTTCTTCAATATCTCTTAATATAAACTAAAAAGGAATTTTTAAGATAATATGCAAATTGAGTTATTGTGAAAAAACAGTTTTAAGATATAAAAACTGAAAAGAAGCGTTGACTGTTTTGTAGTGTAAATACTTTTATACTTTCCGTTTTATTATTTTTTATTAAAATTAAAAGTATAAGATTATGTTTTTAGTTTTACATTAGGTGTCTGTTAGTTTTGGTTAGTTTGAACGAAGTAATGTGAATATGTAAATTAGATCTTCGTTTAACACAAAACTGTACAGGGTGTCCCAAATTCGACAAATTCGAAGGTGACCATTGGAATCTCGGAAACTATATGAGATACGAAAAAGTTTAAATTGTGGCAAAGTTGCGCAATTTGGTGCTCAATCAAATGATGTTTTAAAATTAGGAAAATTTTGACTACTTTCGGAAATATACGAAAAAAAATTAAATTTTTCAAATTGATTTTTATTTTTTTCTGACTTTATTTGAACAGATTTTATGAAATAAATTACACTTTTGTATTGCCACTTTTTCTTTTCTACAAAATGGCATTATTAGTTTTTGAACCCGACGTTTCAATTTTTTGGGCTCATCAACAACTTCATTTTTTTAAATACGGACCTGCATGTTTTATTTCGGATTTCAAAAGGGCTCGTCATACTTAAAACGGTCATGTATCAAATTTTTATGTTATTAAACGTTTCGACGTAAAATCATCATCATCAAGCATAAATCTGCCTTCATACTAAAAAAAAAAATGCGTTACTTTTTCAAAAACAGAAACCAAATCAAACTATCTAAAATAACTTAAATTTTTTTATTGCCCTAATGCAACAACAAAATCAACTGATAACAAAGATACAATATAACAACACATAATAGTCATTCACTACTTGCTACGACTTCTACATATACCTAGGGCAAAAAGAGACAAAATTTAAATGCGAAAATAAAGGTGACTATGAAACAAAACATATACCCACGCTAAGCCAATATGATCGACTAATGTTAATAGCTATTGATTGATATTGTTATAGCTATTTTTTGCTTTTGTTACTTTATAGTAGAAAATATGTTTTCCAATATGGAGGAGCGCGATATGTTACGTATTTATTACATTTCAAATAGAAACTCTTAAATTTCTAGTGAACAATATCTAAACCAATATCCCGAGCAAGTGCAGCCGCATAAAAGTTTCTTTGCTAAACTGAATAAAAACTTGGCGGAATTCGGAAGCTTTAGCAAATAAATATGGGCGTCGAATTGATCCGGAGGAAGAAGAAAATATTTTGAATACGGTAAGATTTTAGATCTGTAATTGACTTAATTTCGCTATTGACGTTTTTCTATTTTAAGGTTAATAATGCTCCTCGCAGCTCAACTGGGCATTTTGAAAATGAGCTGCGCCGAACACCTAGAATGCGAATATGGCGAACATTAAATTCAAATAATTATCGACCTTATAAAATCCATCTAAGCCAAACACTTAGACCTGGTGATGAAATCAGGAGACCGAATTTTTGTAATTGGCTTTAGAATAAACTTAAAGAAGACAACGATTTTCTGTCAAAAGTAATCTGGACCGACAAGTGTAATTTCTTAACTCACGGTTTATTTAATAGACATAATGAACATTATTGGTCGCTAAAAAATCCCCTACAGCATCAAGAAGTCAGACCACGGGGGCGAATTTCTTTTAATATGTGGGTCGCCATGTGGAATAATAAAGTTATCGGCCCAAAAATAGACCAGGGTTGCTTAACGTTCAAAGATATAGAGAATTAATATTAAATAATATTCTCAAGCAGTTTGAAGACGAGCCACTAAATATTGTGCGGGAGTTATGGTGGCAAGAGGACGGCGCCCCTCCTTACAATGGAGGGGTAATAATAAGCAGGTTAAATATGTTGTTTTCAAATAAATGAATTGGAAACCAGGGACCTGTACGATGGCCTGCCAGAAGTCCAGACCTAAATCCACTGGACTACTTTTTATGGGGATATTTACAAAATCGTTTGTATTGTAAGATACCAAATGACGTACTTAAACTGCGACAAAATCCAATTCGAGAAATTAGAGCTATTCCTGCTAGGTTCATTCAACGATCAATACTAAAATTACGAAGGCTTAGTGCAAAATGCATTTAAGCGGAGGGTTTTCAATTTGAATATCTTTTATGACTAAGTTAAGTTTGTTTACCTATGTGTTATTGTTTTCCGCTACTGAAGATTTCTTAATCATTTAATAACATAACAAATGTCTGTTAGTTGATTTGGTTTCTGTTTTTGAAAATACATGTCCGTTTTAAGAATGACGAGGCCTTTTGAAATCCGAAATAAAACATGTGGGTCCGTATTTAAAAAAATGAAGTTGATGATGGGCCCAAAAATTGAAACGTCGGGTTCAAAAACTAATAATGCTATTTTGTAGAAAAGAAACAGTGGCAGTACTATTTAAATTTATACAAACTGTTTTTTTTTTAACAACAAACATTCAAATATGGCCCCTTTAATTTTTTAATGATCTTAAATTAATAGCCAGACAGAATTTAATTATTGAGAGAAAATTAAATTTATAACAAACATTTTTACTTAACGAGAATATGGGTAAGTTCACCAATTTTTGTTTATTTTTAATTTTGTTAAAGCTTAAAAATAGTATTTTTTTAAATACACTATTTTAAATATGATAATAAAAAGATTTTGTTAAGAACATTAATGACAGTAGGGGTTACAACATTTGTCTTTTAGGAAAGGAGAATTGGCCTATTTTGTTTATCTATCTAACAGAAAATGCTTTAATTAATTAGTTGTTGAAACTAATAAAATATTTCCTCTAATTATATTTAATATCAGAACATAATTTATTTAACTTTTTGTAAAGAGGTTAAAATCATTTAATGGCTTTGACTCAATTTGAATTAACAATAAGACACAATTATTACAAACTATTTTTTTCTTTCAGAAAATACCTCATAAATTAGTTTTAACATACCTTTCTCCAAATTGGTCTGTTTTTGTTTCTGAAATATATTTTTCTTTAAATCCTACTGGACTAGTTGATCCGTTTCTATAATATTTTGATGATTTTTCTGAAACGTACACATTACTTCTTGAACCTTTAGTTGGGGGATATTCAGGTGATGGTGTCAATTTATCGTTCATCCTTCTAGTAATTCGTGATTCCAACATATCCCTTCTGGTGGATAAATCAGCTCGATTAAGTGAAAAATTATTTCCTGGAGAATGTCCATCCAATGCAAAGTCTGGTTCAGTTAAACTTTCTCGACGTTTTGAATCCATTCCATCACCACGTCCTCTCTCCATAATTCCGTTGTAGCTCGAGAATCCATTTAAATGGGCAGGACTTCGGTATTTCGGAAGTATGGGACTTTCAGCTTTATATTTATCAATTTCGTCCAGTAACTTGTCGGTATCATTAAGAAAACTTTCTAGCCTGTCATCTCCAAAACGCGTGAAAGTTTTTTCGGGTTCATATTTTCGATAAAAGCCTAAACTGTCCTCACCTCCTAGCCCCTCGTCGGAATCCGATTGTGGTTGACGTCTTCCATTATAAGTTGTATGAACCGTTTGTTTTTCATTACCTAAGACATAAAATAATATAAATTAGTTACATTATTACTTTGTGTGTTAATAATTGTAAAAATAATTTTTGCATGTAACCTATAAAAAACTCCAAGTTAATCAACGAAAAACTAGAAGTTAAAATCTTAATTCGAGCAGAATGACTGAATAATATCATTGACAGACTCTTAGAAGGTTACAATTAAAACTAACCATATTGAAAAAACCTAATTAAATTTCGTATAATAAATATTTCCGCAGATTGTGCAACTTAAAGCACAAAAAAAACCTATGATATGACCAGAAGCTTTAATTTGGACATTAACCACATTTTGGATAGGTTTTATATTTTAAACAGTTTTGCCAAGTGTCCTGTTATATTTTTACAGGTGTCATATTTTTAATGTGTCCTGTATTTGACTTCTCCCATTTCTTAGGGATATTACTTTTACAAGATATAATGGTTATAACAAAAGTAATATTTTTAAAAATTATAATTTTTTAGCAGGTAACATAATTATGTATTACATTTTTGATAGATATCATTTTTAACATAAGATTTTAAGGATGTGTTATAGTCCAGAGGCCACCGCAATAACCAAGCCAATAAGAGATATGCATATGCATATGTACAATAGTCAATTCAAATCCGTACTGCTGCCTCAGCTCAGCGGGTTCAAATTTCATTTTTTTACCTTAAAAAAAAATGTTAAAAATCGTTTTTTTAATATAACTCGAAAATTTTTGATTTTAGGAACAAAAGGTATATTAAACTTATGGTCTAATAAAACTACGTCAGTTTTTTTATATAAAATTTTTTGCAGCCCTTTTAGTTTTTGATATATTAAAGATTTAAATTAAAAAAAACACACAAATATTTCAAAAACTAAAAGAGTTATAAAAAAAGGTAAAAAACAAAAAATATGCCTTTTAGTAAGCTCTATAAAAAAGGTTATATACACCTTTTTAATAAAATAAGTAATAAAGGAGATATAAGCAAAAAAGTGATTTTGGCCATTAACAATTTAGCTAACAAATTTTATTTGGGAAGAAGTGGGTAAACCAGCTTAGATCCATCCAAAAATTAATTTAGAATGTTCTTTTTATTAAATGAAACAAACTAATACACATGTGCCCTGAGGCAATGGGGGATAACCTGGTGGCACGGATATCTTATTTATTTATTTATTTTTTGGTCCAATAAATGTACCCTTTCCGATCTACTTGAAACTTAAACTAAAATAAAATTTAAACTTTGTTTAATTAAAAAAAAATAATAATAAGTGCCTTCTTTATCTGGGTGTTATATACCTGACAGGACGCTTAACATTTTTCGATCTCCTGTGCTACTATGTGTATAGCTCATCGTTTAGATATTTTTATTATCGATTTAAATATTAATATCAATAATTTATAAAGATAGTTACTAATTTAAAATGATCTTGAAAAAATTTTAATCATATTTTTAACCTGAAAAAAAAAAGATTATTTAGCATTAAATGTTTAAAACATTTCTCTTACTAGGCTATCTACTTCTTCTAGGCTTAAAGCCTATTCTTATTAAAATTATGGTATTTACCCATTTATTAACTACTTTAAAATATAATAAAATTAAAGTTTAAACATTAATTCAACTGAAAAAAAAGTAAAAAAACTATAAAACAAATTTTTTCATGTTAAAAATATGGTTAAATTTTCTCAAGATCATTCTGAACGAGTAACTGTCTTAATAAATTATTAATATTGTTATTTAAATTGATAATAGAAATATTTAAACACATAGTAGCATAGAAGAACGAGAAATGTTAAGCGTTCTGCCAGGTATATAACACCCAAATAGAAAAGACACTTATTATTATTTTTGTTTCAATTAAATCAACTTTAAATTTCATTTTAGTTAAAGTTTCAAGTGAATCGAAATGGATACAGTTATTGGACCAAAAAAAAAATTAACTAAAACTTTCGTGCCACCAGGTTATCCCCATTGTCTCAAAGCACATGTGTATTAGTTTGTTTCATTCAATGAATAGAACATTTTGAATTAATTTTCAGATGAATCGCAGCTGGTATACTTACTTGTACCAAAAAAAATTGTTATTAGCGAAATTTTTAATGACCAAAATCACTTTTTTGCTATATCTTCTTTATTACTTATTTTATTAAAAATGTGTATAAAATCTTTTTTATAAAGCTTACTAACAGGCATATTTTTTGTTTATTACATTTTTTTGTAACTTTTTTAGTTTTTGAGATATTTGCGTTTTTATTTTAAATTTAAATCATTAATATCTTAAAAACTGAAAGGGCTACAAAAAAATTCATATAAAAAACTGTCGTAGTTTTATTAGACCATTAATTTTGATTATATACCATTTTTTCGTAAAATCAACAGTTTTCGAATTATATTTAAAAAAACCGATATTTAACGATTTTTTTAAGGTAAAAAAAATTCAATTTGAACCCGCTGAGCTGAGGCAGCAGTGCGGCTTTAAATTGACTATAGTTCATAGTCATATAAAAAAATGTTTCATGCGTATCTCTTATTGGCTCGGTTCTTTGCGGTGGCCTCCCGGACTATTAATTTTGATAAACATTATTCGAATAACTTTTCACTTGACTATGATTGTCAAGCAACACTCCTCATGGGAAAATACCATGTTTGCATTAACAATTTATTCCAACACTCTTTATTGTTTTTATATAAATTGCAACCTATTTTTAGGTCTTGTTATTTATCTTTGCATAATCTCACTTAAAATACTTGTCATACTTACTCATGCCGTTAGCCCCGCAGACCACTTGCGCATAAATAATTGGTTTAGTTGAATTAGTCAAATCACGAGGTAAGTCCTCATTTGATTTATATTTTTCTGGACTTATTCCCCTTGTATATGAGAAAGGCTGATTGTTATTATGTTGAACTGACATATTTGGCATGATGAGTACATTAGTTCTCGTAGGCGGTGGAGAAGAGCACGAATCACTGCTTAATCGCTTGATCATCGTATTAACTGTTTTGCCTAAAATGTTAATAAGCAGTTTTGTGAATGACCACATTACTTTTGTGTGAAATTTATGCATAATACAAAGTTTTAGTTGTGGTTTGGTTAGTTTTGTCTGTTATTCTTGGTATATTATTACAGAAATAAAGTTATTCATTAAGCAAAATAAAGTAAGCAAAGCATAAGGACTTTGTATTTGTTTCTTTTAATTTTCAACAGAAACCCTGTTATGCACGCAAAGTAGTACATTAGGTTTATATGTAAAAAAACAAAAATTGAGTTTTCCTATTTTTTGCGAAAGACCGCTACAAACTTTTTATGTATATTTTTTTATCTGATCAAAAGGAGTGCACGGTTAATGAAAAAGGTATGATGTAAATGATGTTAAAATGATTTCTTTAATAATTTTAGGACATTACTCTTAAGAAGAATGTTTTTTTAAAAAAGATTTAAAACTATTTTTAGACAGACCAGTAAAAACTTTAAGAAATAAATAAATTAATGATATAACCTAATTTTAATTTTATTACTTTAGTTTATAATAAAAACCTACATAAATTTAACTTTTTAATTAAAAAAAAAAGCTAAAAAAATGACTAGATGACTAAAAATAAAAATGAAAGTTACTTTATTTTATTTCAAATCGTTAAATTGCAAAAAAAGTCTTTTAATCTTTTTTTTTTCTTTTTAAGCTGTTTCTTGGCTAGTTAAAGGCATATGTTAATTAATTTTGTGTAAAATCAGCCCTGTTAACATTTAAAACGCAAACCTATGACAAAAACCACAAAATATTGCTTATTTTTTATAATATTCTAGAACTAAAACTAAAAAAAAACAAGATTAAAGTTAAATAGGTTTTTCTTACTCCCAACAATTTTTAATAACTTTGTTGGGTACTCCCACACCATTATAGTTAGGTTATCTATGGGTACTCCCCACTAGGACCAAAACCGCTACTGTCCTCGCCCGAGGGTAAAGAACCGAGTGTCCACAGAAACTATTGGCTCTTACGCCGAAACAAATAAAGAAAAACCACAAAAACAAATTAAAACATTTATCTACGTTTCGGTGGCAGGTCTACCACCGTTTTCAAGGTAAAATTAACTAACAAAAAATTACTAGAAACAAAATAAGAATTAAAATAATTTTTAATTTATTATTTATAAATAATTTTGATATAAAAATCACACATGTTTTGGGTGCTTTTTGTCAGAATTTATGACCTTATGTCATAAATGACATATTAATTTGTGGCTGGTACATTCATTTTTTTCAAAAATAGGGTGGAGGTGAGTTAACTAATTATAAGTTTACCTGAAAGCATCATGAATATCATGGAAAATAATAAATGTAGCAGTCATAAAGTATTAATAAGACATTTGTGACATTGCGCCTTAGATTTTGACAAAAAGCTCTTAAAATATCTTAAAATTGTTTATATTAAAATTAAAACTTAAATTTTAATTAAAATTTAATTTTCAGTAAAATTTTTTTACATTTACTTTATCTTTAAAACGGTGCGGTGGTAGGAGTTGCCACCGAAAAGAAGAAAACTGCTAGGGTTTTTTAAGGTACTTCTTTATTTTGTTTCAGGCAATATGCAAGTTTATAAGGGTAAGCAGTTTCCTTATACACACAGTTCTATACTTTGGGACCAGGATCGAAGCAGTGCCATCTTGGCGAGTACAAAGACATTTTGATATACGACTCCGCTAAAAAAATATAGAACATATCTACACCTCTTTTTACTTAAAATTAAGCAAATAAATAAAAATCAATTGTTCGTCACATTAGTACATTTATATTAAATTTTATTATTTATATAACACGCTAAAAACTCTTGCTTTCCAAAAGAAAATGGAAGAATCAAATATTTTTGCTTGTCTTATTGGTGCTATCAATGTTATCCTGTTAAGTGATGTTTTGTTTAGGATTTTATGACATTATTTAACCAATGCAGATATTGTATATAATATATAAACTTTTGAAATAGTAGTAATAATGAAGTTATATTTAGCTTACGAAATGCTCCATGAGGTATTAATTCTCTTTGTGTATTTTATCTTATATATCTTTTATAAATAATTCTTTAAAGAGATATTTTATTAGTGGTTATATTATAAATTGGTTAAGAAATATCATTTTTATTATTACTTTCTTTGGTCTTCTTTATTGTACCTATAATATTTTAATAAATTTATATGTTATATTTGATAAGTTTTTGACATATGCAGGTAAATATATAAACATTATATGATTAAGACATCATTAATATATGAGAATATGGTTATATGAAAAATATATTATTTGGCTTTTTTTCAAAATACAGAAAATAAATTTACTTATTTTAAATTCTATAAAAAAATGTATCTTTATGTATATTATTATTAAACGTATTAAAGATTAGGTTCTGCGAACTGGGTGTAGTTTTTTACAAATTATTGTTATGTTTAGGAATTATTATGACTTTATACTTTTCTTATAGGTAAATATGTAGGTGCAGCAAATAATAAATCATAAAGTACTAATTATTATAGATACATACCTTTGGTAAGAGGCGGCTTGTCAGCTGGCTTTTGACTGCTATGAATCATGTCTGCTGACTTATTAGCAGATTTTTCCAGTTCTTTAATTGTGCTTTGTATGTTAGATGTTAATATTAAATTTGGTGATAAATCTTCTTCTTTCTTTAATTTTCTTGCGTTTATATGAAAATCTTCCCTAGTGGGGTCATTTTTCGGGGTTGACGATACCAAAGCATTGCCATTATTTCTTTGCAGATGTTTACCTTCATTTGCCTTAGACTTTTTTTGTGTTAGAGTTTTAAGTTTTTTTCCTAAACCAAAATTTAATCTATGCTTTTTATTATCGGAAATGTTTTCGGCCTTATCCAAATCTATAATGATCGGTTTAGGATCTTTTTTTGGTTGTGGTGTTATTCTAATACCGGTTTCCTTATATAATGCTTCGTCAACTTCTTCTATATAGTCTTTTAGTTGATCAGTTACACTTTCAGATCGTTTGTCCTTTGTCACTGCAGGTGGCTGAAACCAGTCAAATTCATTAAAATTTGATACCAAAATTATTTAAAATATTTCTTGTTTAAAAAGATTATTTTGATTCAAAGTAATTATTACTGGAATTTAATTCTGGTTGCTAAGCTTTTAAAAGTTATAGCATTGTGTTCTATAATTCTACTCTTTAATTATAAACGTAGTAAAGCCCAATAAAGCATGTGAAGGATTTAGCCTTAATATCTTTAAAATGGAATAAAATAACTTTGAGCACAATATTTTGACCCTAGCCTAAGATTTTCGTCCATATGTCTTCAATTTAACTTCCGGTTTTTTTTTATTAATTTACTATTTAACGAAGAGTAAATGGGGTCATAGATAAGGCATTTCACGTATTTAAAAAAAAATTAAATAGTCATCTTTTGTATTTTATTTTGTTAAATGTGAAAGAATCTGCTTACTGGGACACGCTATTTACGGTTTTGTTTTTTAGAGCGTCTGATTCTTGTAGATACGTTTTAATATGAAGATTTCGTATTCATTTTTAGTAACAACAAAATTTATTTAATTTAATTTTACTCTAGTTAACACT
The DNA here is from genome assembly GCA_019359885.1 of Listronotus oregonensis. NCBI lineage: Eukaryota > Metazoa > Arthropoda > Insecta > Coleoptera > Curculionidae > Listronotus > Listronotus oregonensis. The sequence goes on from JAHBCN010000973.1 coordinate 114,700, forward strand.
CACCAAATATTGGCTATTTGTGTTTTGGCACTTCAGGTATTTTTGTTACCTATTTCGTTTACTATACAAAGTAGAGAAATGTTTAAATGGGCAAAGTTTTATGAGATTTAATACTGATTTTGACTGGGCAGTTAATTTTTTTTTTTATTTTAGTTCAGAAGATATTAGCGAAAAAGTGAAAATTGTCGATTTTAATTTTTGCTTGTGCTTCATTTGTTTTAATTTTGTTTTAAAGTATGACATTTTTTGGACACTTTTTGTCGACGAACATTTTGCCACCGATTTTTTTCTCCGATCGTTTTTGATTTTTTGATAATTAAATACATCTTTAATTGTCTGGTCGACCTATTGCTACTAAACAATTTAAACAATATTTTTAAAATTATTTTTAACAATACACACATATATATATATATATATATAATATATATATTTATATAATATATTTATTAATATAATATATATATATATATATATATATATATATATATATATATATATATATATATATATATATATATATATATATATATATATATATATATATATATATATATATATATATATATATATATATAAATCGAAAAAATGCTTTCAAAAGCGAACCAATAAATAAAGTGTTTTATTAAAAAAAAAATATAAATTTATGTTGTCTCTTTTTTTTTAATTTAAATCATTTTCTTAAGTAGTCTCTTTTATATCAGGACAAAAACAAATATAACCCTGTTTAGACCTCGTTGGATGACCTTCTACAAACCGGAAGGAAAAAATACTTTCCATTCCAAAAAAAAAGTCCAAGTTTTCGGAACATAAATATTCGAATGAGGGATACTCTCAGAAAAACTCTAAATGAAATAAGACGTCAAGTAAAAAGATCGTTGACATGAAGTATTGGTGCCAGTACTGAGCTTTGTAGTACCAAATCATTAATTTGAAAAAAGCTAGAAGAGTGATTTTCTCCAGTAACATATATATGCCAATTAGAAGGGAAACTAAAAAGTCCAGAAAAGTTTAGATAGAAGTCCGTAGAAAGAAAGTTTGTTAAGGAGTACAACATGCCAAATCTGGCCAAGTGTTAGCGGGCGAGTGAGATAAAATTTAAAAGAAGGGAAATCATTTATAAAAACTCACCTATTTATAATGTATTGTCCTTTATATTTAGGACGTTGCAGTTTATTAACAATGAGTAAAATAATAAGACAATTTTTGGAAACATGTGATGCTAGAATTTTGGTCGGTTGATGATTTTAGGGAAAGCATCGCTTCCCTTACTTTCGAAGACCGCACGCCGCTGAGTCTTAGATATGTCAAGAGCAACGGTCGCCAAGGAACTCAACGAACCGAAATATACAAAAAACAATTTTTGGCTAATTAATTAATTAAAAACCGTTAAGATTTAAAGTTTGGGAATGCAGTATGCTTTAAGATATTAGAGTTAAAGTGATAAGAATATTTCGTTTAACAAATGTTTGAAAAAATCCATGTACTTAAGAATATTTAAGGTACGTACACACAAATCAACTTTACGCATTGAATTACTGTTTAATTGGGTTTAGTTGACTTTGGTTATTAGGTCATTATTCATATGGTTTCTGTTAATATTATTTTAAAATATTATGGTTTCTACTGTCCTCGGAAGCTATTTTTAAATTGACAGTTATTGGTTAACAGAATTAGATGCTTTTTGAAAGTAGTAAACAAGTTCCCAACTATATACATATTTAATTAGTTCTAAAACGTTGAAAATACATATAAAATTAAAAACACAAATTGGAAGAAAATGATTAATAGCAATCTATTTGAGCGAACACATTTAATTCCTGGAGGCTGACGTCTTAACGGATCTGTCATTTAAAATCAACTATTACTGTGGTTAGTACCGTAAAATTTTTGGTAGCTCGCAAAAATTTGATTACATATTATTCAAGTGCAAATAATTACACACTGCGCAACTGTCAAAAAATACCATTTATATGTTTCAGAAGCCCTTAACTTTCTATTACATCAATAACCATAAAACTACTTTTTAGGGATGCACATGGATTGTTCTGGTGCGGGTTTTCGTATTAGAAAAATCTAAATATCGATTTTGGTTTAGGCAGAAATTTAATTAATATCCAAGTGAATATAAATTCCATTAGCTTTATTATTTTAGATTAAATAAGAATCTATAATGTTTGAATTTTTTTAATTTGACAAAAAATATATTGTGGCGGTTTAAGCCCATAAAAATGTAGGGACACGTTGGCCATAATATCTTAAGAATTATAAAGAATTTACAAATGCTTGACACTTAAAAAAATACATGAGCGGTTTAGTTTTAAGCAAAAAATATTCCCTTTCTTTAAGACATTTCGTACAACCAACCGGTAGAAAGAATTAATTATATAAAGGAAAACTGACGTCTTTTTAAAATAAGCTAAGATTTAATAAACGAATAAAAGTCATACAAAAACAAATTATTTGGTCACATATTTTTAGTTGTTTAAATAACATTTGTCTAAATATAGATTTTTTTAAATAAAGACTATTTATCCCTATTATTTTTATATAAAACAGATAACTGTTGTAAAAAAGCAAAAACAACAATATTTGTTGATTGATCAAAGAATGCGTTTATAATGTATAATGTTACCTCTGGTATGTTTGTATCTATATTTTCTTTGCCGTTTAGAGTAAAGTAGTCCTCGCGTGGAGATACTTCAATTATTGGTGTCAATTGTTTTTTGGTTACAGTTCTTTTTGTATTTTCCTCACTGTCACTACCGGATCTTTTTCTTCTTCTAATATTTAAATCTTCTGGACCAAAAGCTTTTGATCTTAAAGCAGAAGCATCGCTTACACTTCTACGAAGATTTGATTTTTTCGGTTCCGCCTTTTTTTCTGATTTTTTAAAAATATCAAATATTGACGGTTTTGATGAGCTACTTAAATTGGAAGAAGAAGCAAAAGTTCGTGGTGGTTTCTTGGGAGGAAGAAGTTCTAGAGATCCTCGTCTTTTATTAGGTCGTCGATCTAACGAATTTGAGGGATAGTCTTTAACGTTTTCTTTATTTCCTTTTCTATTTGGAAGTGTAAAAAATTTATCCGGAGATGAACCTAAAAATATAAAACTTTTATGAGCAATAAAGAATATTAATTTATTAACTGGTTACTTCTGTGGTGAAAGATATTTGCTTTAAGAAAAACACAAAGGTTATATTATTAGTAAAATATTGGATTGAGTAAACTATTACCCTCAAATAAAATTTTTTTTTCCTGGGAGCCGTCCTGATTTGGTGATAAAACGGTTAAAACAGAAAAATAATTAAACATCATTTATAGTTTGGCGCCATTAGACTACTGCTATATTTGAATAAATCTGAATATTTTTTGTGATCGTGCAGATTTTTTTAGGCTTTTAAATAAATTACTGGCAGGAACTAAAGGATGACTGCATCAGAAAAGCTTTTTTTTTAAAGAATATCGAAACTGCTCATCACTCCTTAAGATGGAAAAAAAACTGCTATTTTTTAATGGTCGGAGAAATATTTGAAGGGTTGGACTTAACTGAACATGAAACATAAATATCGGTTAAAAGACTCTTGTTTAACGCTATTTATTGGAATATAAATATTAGGAATATTTATTAATTATCATACCACGACGTATTTCAAGGATACCTACTATTATTAGAGTTTTCTTTTAGGAATCTGTTGCAATCAGGTAATTTACAATAGATCCTTAAACGAAAAGTCAAATTTAATAAAATGTTTCTGTATTTTCGGAGCATTTTGACTAACTGTAAAACTCAACCTTTTATCTGGATATGCATTTTACACAAAATGTTTTCAGCTGAGCACCGACACTGCTACTCTGTTATTTTTTTATATTATATACGATTTATATTATTTTTGTAATATCACAAATAGAATTGGACAAAAATTAGACGATTTATTAGGAAAATGATCTTTATCTTAACACTATCATATTTAAGAATGTGCTGTTATAATATCCTTTAGTAAATACCACAGATAAATAAAAAAGGAACCAATAGATCAGAACCCATAAATCATGTAGATCTGAAAATGGCATCGGTATAATCTGTATCGATCTTAATAATTTCCTTTAAAGTAAATTAATACCTATTAGTTAAAACAGCCATTTAGCAAAAAAACGAAATAAAAGAAGCGGAAAATTTAGTTACAACAAATTAACCAATAATTACTCCCCCGTATTTAGCTACTGGGTTTCCACCAAAGTTGAAAAGCCCTTAAACAAATTTATTTTTTTATTAAATAAAAAAATCTTTAACGCTTCTAAAAACCGTAATGAATACATATAAATTGGCCTAAAACAATTGAACGTTATACTTAGTTCCTACTGACAAATTGCACGAGCCATAGGCATACATTACAAAAATTTTAAGGGGAAATTTGAACAATTGTGTGGTTAATGAAACTTTTTAGAAAGTTAAAACTAAAAAAAAAATAGAACAGTAAGCAAATTTAATTTGCTATACACATTGGCTAGAAGAATATATTAATTTATGATTGTGTATCTAAAAATTAAAACAAAAATGATTATAATGCAATAAACCTTTTCATTAATAACTTTTTTTAAAATATTTTTGGTAAAAAGTTAGGCAAAACAAGTATAGTTATAATTTTTTATATAATAAATTATTGTAATTTTGGTGGATTATGATCTAACCACAAAATAAAAACGCAGTAGGACTCCTTTCAAATTAATAAGGACATGCTTAAAACCAAACAAGTATTCACTTAAAATTTTTATAATTTGTTACTGCAATAAAATAAAAAGTAGCTTAGCAAATTAGGAAACATGTTAATATAATAGTGTTAATAATAAAATCTGCATTAAAATAATTTTTAAAATTTTTTGTTTTAAAAAAAAGTTAGTTTTGGTACATGTTAACAATTTAAACAATTATCAAGTTCTCTGACCGTCCACGGGAAACATTATTTTAAGTTTTTAAAAACAGAACACCCTAAAAAATATCAGTCACATCACAACTTTTACAAATCATATAACAAGTTGTGTTTAGTTTGGGTCCGTAAAGAGTGTTAAACTTTTTAATATATTGAAAACCTCTTTTAAATCTGCAACACGAAATAATATTTTTACGATTACCCTGGTATGTTTTTTACCTGTACTTTTATATTCGGTAACTCATCAGGTATATCTTGTATTTTATGCCACCAAAATATGACATGTATGAAGGCTTAATTTAAAATCCGCTTTATACGATTACTTTACCAAAATCTTTAGTATAAATACTGCCTTAATTATAATATGCATACCCTTATCACTTGCAATGCATTCTACTTTATCAGCTTGTCTTAGTACTTTGGCAGCTTCTGCAGCAAGTTCTTTTTTCGTTTTTTTTAAACGTTCCTTTCGAATTGGCGATGTTATTAAAGCCCCGCCATCAGTGTTAAGTATGGAACCTGATCCTTTCGCTTTCTCGCGAGGCACTGAAATAAAAAGAGTATTTTATTATTTCTGTATGTGAGCGAAATACATTAATATTGTTAAAAAAAATATTAATTCTATCATGAAGTTATGATCCTTTTTGGATGTCTTTGAGAGTGCGAATACCATAGATGCACAACCGATAGACATACTTGCCTCTATTAAAAAATTGCAGCAGTTAAGTACCAGGCGCAGAGCAATTTCTAACTCAAAAAAAGAAACAAAACGCATAAACCCCCGAAATTATTACTCATCTAAAGCATTTTTACGTCCATAAACTAAGCCTAAGCTACTTACTACGAAGTTAATTTTTTCACTATTTTTGGCAAATAAAAAAAAACCTTTAAAAATCTACTTTATTTAACCCATACATACTAACGTATCTTTCAATATAATACTTACTTTCTAAAAGCAATTTTATAAGAAGTTTTGCCCTTCTCACTTCGTTTTTTGAAAATATCAAAATTAGGACTAGAAAATTTCAACATGAGTGATGCAAAGTTGAAATATTTTTTCCCTTTAACGAATAAACATATATTTTATTGTTTTTAGAAGAAAATATGTTTGAAAACGCCAGAATGTTGCCAACAAAAATGCCACAGTTATATGATAGTAACTTGTGTGAAAACCAAAAAGATTCGCAAGGCATTACAATACCGGTTTTCACAGTATGCCATACTGCCACCTACTGTATCTTTTGTATTTTTATTTGCAACATTCTGGGATATTTAAACATATTTTTATTTAAAACAATATATAAATGGTGTATGGAAACTTTATTGACTCACTAACGTAAAAAATTTCCATTTCTAATTTTGATATTTCCATAAAGGAAGTAATACAGGCTAAGATTCTTATCAATACGCTTTTATTTGTCAAAAATAGTAAAAATATATTTTTCATCATAGGTGGTTATAAACGTAAACTTTATTTAATAACGCCATTTTAAAAATACATTTGAAAAAAATGTCAATTTTGAAATATAACAGGTGTCATTTTAACGAGCGGGCATAAATATTCTGTTCTGTTTTAAAAACTATAACAAAATGTTAAATAAAAAATTTGGTAAGGTTAAATACCAAGCCGTGGCCACCAATCCAAATTTTCATTTTTTTTAACATTTTAAAGTAGCCCTGTATGACATATATGTTTATTATAATTACAAAAATTTCACAAATAATGTTTTTAACAAGGCAAATATTTTACTTATAATAATGACCATAAAAAAAGTCCTATTTAATGAATAAAATTTTTGTTTCCAACTTTTATAAAGGTGTAGAACTAAACAACTCAACTATTCTACACTTCCATAATAATTTGAAAAAATTAAAAAAAAATATGAGTTTAATGTGATTTTTTGACATGGATATTATTATTATTATTATTAAAATATTTGCCTTGTTTTAAAAAATATTTGTAAAATCTTAGAGTTTTGGTAATAAATATCGTTGCAACAAACCTGAACTTGGCGGTTAACTAAAAAAATATAAATCCAGTTAAATTTTATGAATATGCGTTAATTAAAAAAAAGTTATTCAGAAATAATTTGTTTGTAGCTACTTAAACAAAAATATTACATTGAAATAATAAAAATATGTATCATAAAGCAGGGCTAATTCAAAATTTTTCAAAAAAAAAAATTAATAGGAGGTCATGACTTGTTGGTATTTAAGCATAACTAACAATTAGTGTAAACGTCTTTTATCTTTTTTATTTTGTTATCTTTTTTGAAATTAGGGTACTTTACCCATAAGCAGTTTTAAGTTTTTTTTACTTACCCTGTATATTTTTTGCTTTTAATAAAAGTAATTACTGCTAAGATAGTTTGGCATCATGCACCAACTTTTGTGAAGAATTCAATTTTCTGACAAATTACAAATAAAAGAAGTTTCCCATTTGTTGCAGACTTAATAGACCACACTTTAGATCCCTACTTACAAGAAAGTAAAATTTAGTTCCAGTTAAATCTAATGTACAAGTTTTAGTCAAAACAGTACCCAACCTCTAGGATCACTTGGTCTTGTACGTTCAGTGAAATTTTATGTCAGGTTTTATAATAAACATACTAATCTTTAAGCTGATTTGCACAACTTGTCATCGCTAATATGGTGCCTACCATCATGGTTAACCTTGACCATGGCGTTCGCATTATTTATTGTTCAGCCTACGTACCCACAAGACAACTGATGCCATCAGTGGGTTTTTAGTACAGGTATGCGACAAACAAAACGTATTACCTATTCGTTAACTTATAAAACATAGTTTTGCGATATGTAGGTGATGATTTTAATTTTTAGATAAAGAAAACCCAAAATAATTAAAACTAGCTGTCTCCAAATAAATTATAATATTTAGAAACACGCAATTAACAACGTATGTATTATGCCTATACCCACGATATATTTTTTATAACAAGTTAGCCATAATAGTAATGATATTAATATAATAATTTTACAGTTAATAAAAAAGTTGGGTAAATTGAAATATATTTTAAAATATACAGGCCTATTTATAAGCTCGGCATGAAAGGGGATTTTCTAGTTTCTTTATACAATCACTAACAATTAATAATAAAAAAAATAAATCATTTTTTAATATGTATACCTAATTGTAATAAAATATATAGGTGATTAATGTGTATGTACATTGTATTGATAGGTATATGTAAATCTGTTTTGTGCGTGGAATATTAATTATTAGCAGTTAATGGTTATTTTATAAAACCCACCTAATTTTAATTAAAAACATCAAATAGCATTTAATATTTTTTCCGAAGCCGGCGATTACGGGACGATGTAGAAATTTTATACATGAGTTTTAAAAATGTTAAAAATTTATAATATAAAATAAAAAAAATTTGAATAATAATATATATATATATATATATATATATATATATATATATATATATATATATATATATATATATATACGTTTTTAAAACAGATGTTAAAAACCATGTTTGCTAATAAAAAGTAAAAAAAAAATTTAAATATATATATATATATATATATATATATTATATATATATATATATATATATATATATATATATATATATATATATATATATATATATATATATATAATATATATATATATATATATATATATATATATATATATATATATATATAAACAGGTGCCACAGATTGAGTGCATCATGGGGATCTCGGAAACCGTAAGAGATACGAAGTCGGTTAAATTATGGCAAAGTTGCGCATTTAGGTGCCTAACAACATGCCTATTAGAAAGTTGTAAAATTCCGAGTACTGCCGAAAATATATGGAAAAAACCGAAGTTTGCCGATTTCGTTTTTATTTTTTTCTGACGTTATTTAAAGAGATCTGAAAAAACAAACGACACTTTTTGATGGCCACTTTTTAAGCTCTTCAAAACAGCGTTGAGAGATTTTCCGGACGACGTTTCGTTTTCGTTAAACCATCATCAACTTTATTTTTTTAAATACGGCATTTAATTGTTTATTGTATTTTTTTGAAGCAGTTATAATCCCAATTACAATGATGTATAACACTTAATATTTTTCTGTTAAATAAACATATTTTCCATAAGAGACAATGAGTTAGACAAGGAACGCACATCATTTCTTATAGGGGCGTTCCATATTTATAAATAAATATTAAGTGTTATACATTTTTGTAATTGGGATAATAAGGGGCTCAAAAAAATTAAATAAAAAACCCAGTTCCGTATTAAAAAAAAGAAAGTTGATGATGGTTTAACGAAAACAAAACGTCGTACGGAAAATCTCTTAACGCTGTTTTGTAGAGCTTAAGAATTGGCCATGAGAAAGTATCTTTTGTTTTTCCATATCTCTGTAAATAACGTCAGGGAGAAATAAAAACGAAATCAGCAAATTTGTTTTTTTCCGGATATCTCCGGAAGTATATATATGTTGTTAGGTACCTAAATGCCATAATTTAACCGACTTCCTATCTCTTACGGTTTCCGAGATCCCCATGCATGCACTCGAATTTGTGGCACCTAATATTATATATATATATATATATATATATATATATATATATATATATATATATATATATATATATATATATATATATATATATATATATATATATATATATATATATATATATATATATATATATATATATATACGCATGTCACGTCGTTTCTAGTTTTTATATATGTCTTATAATCTATAATTAAAATTTTATTATCCCATTTTGCTAAATGCAATAATTGAAACAATTACTTAAGTCGCACTTTTTCAATCTGTGATAATTATTCTGAATGAGTCTTAGGGACACTTGTTTAAAAAAGTATGTAAAGACTTTTATAAATAAATTTAAATTTTTTAACCAAGTTAATGTTGGTTTTAAATAAAACATATTACGAAATTTGTAGCATATTTGTGTAAAAACTGGTATTATATGGTCACTGCCGTAATGATAGAAAGCAGTTGGAAGACAAGCTTTTTGAAATCTCAAGCAGGACCCCCTCACATGCTCACAAAAGTAAGTTTCAAGTGGTGGGTGTATTAGGCAGATGTCCTACTTTCTCTCTGTCTCCTTGAAAAATGTCTACAAATTATCAAAAAAAAATTAGTTGGGCTTTGAGCCCTTTGTTTTATACCACTAGCATTTCGACTGCTACTTCGCCCGCGTAGACTACGCTATTTTAACTGTTTTTCCCTGTTCTCGCGGAAAACTTTCATACATTTGATACGTGCGTAAACGACGTCTGACCTCAGGTATCTCTCTCTTTACACTCCGTTACGTCACATCACATCACGCTCCCCGCGCTCCGTATTTCGTCACACACTTTGCCGCGTAGCGCGCGTCCTGCGATTGAACATTATTATTTTATCGTGTTTTATTTGTTATTATTTTCTATAATATAAATGGCATTTGTGAATCAGTTAGTATTTATTTCTCACAAAACTTTTATCCTCAGGGATTGATACTTTTAAGCTCAGAAATGACAAAGTTCGATCTAAACTTTCACCCTTCATTTTATCTCTTTAGGGGGAAAGTTTCCTAAAATTCTTCCTTAGTCCCCTATTTTTTTGGGTAACCAAAAGTCTAATTACCAACTCCCATATTTACAACTTCAAAAATGACATTTTTTTTTATACATATAACTTTCTCACATTAACCTCCCCAACAGATGTTATCTAAAAAATATTAAAACAGATCATTTTTATTCATAATCAAAAGCCTAAATACCAATTTTCATACTTCTAAGTCCAAAAATGATGAAGTTCAATACAAACTTTCACCCCCCACCCTTTAGGGGGTAAGATTCCCAAAATTATTTTCTAACCTAGGTTCATCTGGGAGAATGTAGGATTCTAATGGTAAAAGAGTTTTTTAAATCGGTCCAGTAGCTTCGGAGCCTATTTAATGCAAACAAACAAACAATCAAATATTTCCTCTGTAATATTATATAGAAAAAGAACTCCAAGCTTTTAAATCATAAACCGTACTTCTCTAAAATCTGTGATAAAGCTATTCTTTTAAAAATCCAATGTCTCAAAAAGCTTTTTAAAAATCCCTGTTTTGATAATCGACAAACCAGGATTAAAGTCAAAGTAAAAAGCCAACAGAATTAAACTTTCAAAGTAGGTATGTATATCTATGTCCGTGGTGATATCACCGCGATGTCTAAAAGGTGCCGTGAAAGGTAACATCCCACCAAAAATATCTATGTAAAATAAGGGCCAAGTTCCTATAAATATATTGGCCTCCTAAAGTACTGTCTAATTTTTTTCATTCTTTTTGACTTGCATAGTTTTTTACTGATTTGTCTGTATCAACGTCTTTCTTATTAATACAGACAGTCAGTAAAAAACTTGCCGAGTCAAAAAGTGTGGAACAAAAGAGGCCGATATTTGTTGATAGGAAATTGTCCCTCATTTAAATAGGTGTTTGTGGTAGGATCTCCTCTCTTTTTTCTGAGTTGACTGAATGAAAAAAATGGGGAAGGGGCACTTACGCCTATTGTTTTTCTCAGTAGTCCTTGCTCTGTAGGTACGTCTACTTCCCTCTTCCATTTTTCTCACCCATTTCCCACACCCATTTCATTGCTATGGCCCTATCAACAGTACATATTTATATGGCGCAACCAGCACATTTTTGAATGGTTCCAAGATAATAAGTGACATATTTTGGCAATTGTTCTACATTTGAAAAATGAAATACCTAATTTTATGATGTGGTTGTAAATAAAATGGTATACAAACCTCAGAGGGAAGTTTTCATCAATGTCTTAAGGTTAAAGTTAACCTCGACTAGGGTTGCCAGATGATAATTTGATAAAGGAGGGCTGGTGAGTCTAGGAGGAAGGACTCTTTAAAAAGTGAGGAATTTCTTTAAAAAGGGAGGACATTCACAATTAAACCATTTTTTAAATCTAATTTACATTATATTAATCATATTTAGCTGAGCTGCAAATTATTGCAAGAATATCTTGGTTTTTTAACAAATGTTAAAAAAAACTAAACAGAACATTTACATATCAAATCTTCATGTTTTTGAAGTTGTATTGAACAAAAATCAAAGATTTTACTGACTCTACACTTAGTCTATTTCTTTCTTTGCTTCACTGAGTATTAATTAGCGAAAACGCTCTTTCCACATTCTAGTTATGTCCGCTTATACAAAAATAAAATTCGCAGATCTTAAGAAACATTCAATGTTTTTAGCAATTTTAAAGTAGATTGTCCACTTGATGCAACTTCAAATCATAATATTTGTCCTTAGGATCAGATCAGTTTAACATCGTCAATCTTTACACCTCTGGTGCTCACGAACTCAATGCATGGAACTAAATAGTCATATTTTAGGTTTTCGCTCTCTTTCGGCAACGTTATCCACTCTCTTTAAAGACGTATATCAAAAGGAAGATACACGATAGGTAAGGGAGAACAAAAAATTAAAAAGGAGGACATGTCCTCCTTTTGGATACCATCTGGCAACCCTAGCCTCGACGCTTCGCGTTTCGGTTAACTAACTAATCTCTCGACAGTAATGAAACACTTTCCTCATCAGTATGTAATATACTATTATACAACAACTGTCATTAAAATAAACTTGTCAGTTAAGGTCAGTCAAGTCAGAAGGTGGAAAATTAAAAATGGATTCTGCAGTGTTTCTTACCTAAAGTACAAGGAGTTGTGGATGCAGCGAGACACGGACTGGTTTTATAGAAACGCAAGAAAAAAGCGAGACTAAAGATACTTATCGACGGGTCCAAGCATTTTTCCAAAAAATAATTTGTTTTGATTTATTAAATTTATTCCAAGTTAAAGATTCGCACTGTATAAATTATGTCGTCCTAAACTGGCTCCAGGGTGTAAAGAGAGTAATTCTGTGGTAATTTTTTACTACTTCATGATTCTCATTAAATAAGTTAATTTATACTATTACCCTAAACGCTATATAAAAAAATATATAGTATGACAAGTTAGTACCATCAAAAATTAAATTTATGGTTAAATGAGAAATACTTAAACCTATTTAAATCCCAGGAAAATTATCCCCCAATAATTCTGTTTAAAAGTTCATTAGAATCTGATAAAAATAAAGTAATGATTCTCAAAGGGACCACCTTGTGTAATTCATCTTTACCTAACATCCATTTAAGTTGCAAAAATAAAATGGCTATGGTACGTATCACAATAATTCGTTGATTCCTCATTTTACCTGCTACTGTTATTCGTAAAACTCAATATACTTTGAGTACCAGCATGTAGGTCCGGACTTAAAATGTTCTTTATTTATTATTGTACCCACTTTTTGGTATATTATGTAGGTTATAGGCAAATTGCAGGTGTTGAATATAAAGCAGAGTCTTTTTGTTTTAGTTCATCAGTCTTTTGGAGTTTGTCAAGGTATTTTCGTGTGTGTTATTGAGCATCCACAATAGCTTACCTAAACTATTAATATTAGTAGGTAATCAGGACCTGTACCCTTTTAAAAGATGCGGTGCCTACACAACAGATATTTGTCAGGCAATCTATTTATGATTGAGTTTTCCACTGAGGGTTGTAATTTAAATTTTATTGCGGTCAAGAAATCAACGAATTACTGTAAAACGTACCATATATAATAACAGGTGTCCACTCTAAATTACTAGAATGACCGCTAACAGATTTACCTTTGGACTAAACGGTATATAAAAAAATATATAGTATGAAAATCTAGTACCATTAAACATTTATTTCATCGTTAAATGTAATATCTCTCTCTCTTGTCCTTTTTGCTCTCGGGAGAGTATGGTGACATCATGTTTCTATTGCTCGGATCGTATTTCTCCATCCTTGTCTGTCTTGAGCTGCAAGAAAAGCTTCATGCAGAATGTGACCAATGATTTCTTTGGTTTGATCCACCCAGCGCGTCGGAGACCTTCCCCTTGGTCATTTACCATTAATCTTTCCTTTACAATAAGTTTTTCCAGCCCATTCGTTCTTCTTGAGATGTGTCCAAAATATCGTAAGTATGATTGGTTTATCCTGGTTGATAGCCTTGTGGTGATTTTTAGTTTTTTAAGAATTCACACGTTAGTACGATGTTCTGTGTATGATATTCGCAGCATTCTTCTGTAGGTCCACATTTCAAAAGCATCTATTTTTTTTCGATTGGCCATTTTTAAAGTCCAGCTCTCAGAGGCATATGTGGCAATAAGAAAGATCAAGGAGTTTAATAATTTCAGTTTGTTGCGCTGAGATATTGCAGAGTCTTTCCATATTCTGGTTAGTTTTATTGTTAAGTTACTTGCCATGGCTAGTCTGCGTTTGATTTCTTCGTCACAGCCGCCTTTGTTTGTGATAAGCGATCCCAAATAGTTAAACTTCTCAACCACTTCAAAACCATCGATCTGTCCAACATTGGCAGGGTTGGGGTCTATTATCATAATTTACGTCTTCTTTTTTTTTCAACGTAAGGCCATATTCTCTACTGATCCTATCCAACTCTCTCATGATTTCCGTGAGTTCTTGTAAATGTAACATACTCAAAGCTATTTAAATCCCATGAAAATTAATTCCCAATTATTCTGTGGAAAAGTTCATTAGAATCTGATAAAAATAACGTAATAATCCTGTAAACGACCACCTCGTGCAATTTACCTTTTCCTAACATCCGTTTAAGTTGCAAAAATAAAATGGATATTTAATAATTGTTATCGTTAAATCAATGGGTGTATGCAAAAAACCGCTTATACCAAACATACAGGTGTCCACTTTAAATCACTAGAATGACCGCTAATAGATTTACCTTTGGACTAAACGCTATATAAAAAAATATATAGTATGAAAATCTAGTACCATTAAAACTTTATTTTATGGTTAAATGAAAAATAGTTTAAGCTATTTAAATCCCAGAAAAATTAATCCTTAATAATTCTGTTGAAAAGTTCATTAGAATCTGATAAAAATAACGTAATAATCATCTAAAGGACCACCTCGTGCAATTCACCTTTACTTAACATCCGTTTAAGTTGCGAAAATAAAATGGCTATATAATAACTGTTACGTTAAATCAATAGGTTTACGCAAAAAACCGCTTATACCAAACATACAGGTGTCCACTCTAAATCACTAGAATGATCGATAATAGATTTACCTTAGGACTAAACGCTATATAAAAAATATATATAGTATGAAAATCTAGTACCATTAAAAATATATTTTATGGTTAAACGTAAAATACTAAAAGCTATTAAAATCCCATGAAAATTAATCCCCAATAATTATGTTGAAAAGTTTATTAGAATCTAAAAAACCGTAATAATCCTCTAAAGGACCCCTTTGTGCAATTCATCTTTACCTAACATCCGTTTAAGTTGCGAAAATAAAATGGCTATATAAACTGCTTATACCGAACATACAGGTGTCCACTCTAAATTACTAGAATGACCGCTAATAGATTTACCTTTGGACTAAACGCTATATAAAAATATATAGTACCATTTAAAATTGAGGCGTTTATTTTAAAAACAACATATGTCCAAATTTTCATGAAATGCGTTTTTGCTCCATCTAGTAGTTTATCGCCTCAAGTTTCTTATTTCCTTAAAAATAACATATGCTCCAAAATATCTGCAACTAAAATATCACTGTTTCTATAAAAACGACATACATCCATTTAATTTCCTTTAAAAATATCACAAGTCCATGGATCAATGTTGTTTTTAAAGCAAAACGAGACCTTATATTTCATATAAGATCTACTGGAAAATATTCAAATAATATAAAATTTGGTTTCTCTAGATCTTATACATGTGCTCAGTGTGATTCGTTCCAGCAAACTTACTCCCCAAGAAAGCTCCGATGACGAGAAAAACAGAATAGCTATGGAAAAGGAAAACCATTTGAGAAAAGCCGAGGCATTTTTAACAATGAAGAATAGGTACAAAATAAAGGCTAATGCTAGGAAAATTGATTGCATAAGCTTTGATTTTATGCAGTATCTGCCTCTTTCCCACATTCCATCGAATCCATTTTTTTTTATTCACGACAATTATGGTACTACGTTTTTGGTATCCACAATATTGGATCAAATGAGGCATTTATCTAAAACTACAATGAAGGACAGGCAAAAAAGGCGCTAACGATGTGTGTTTCATGTTGCTGCATTTTGTTAATATTTATGTCTTTGTGACAAAAAAATTGTTCTGATTAGTTATGGGTGCCCTAGAAAATAAGAACTACGTTATGTTGCACTTCTTATTTCTTGTTGTCCATGTACTTAATTTTTTTACGAAATTACTTACCTGTTTCCTCTTCGGAGCCATTATTTTTGCCAAACGATCAACACTTTGCGCTAATCGAGAAAAAGAAACGTCAATTAAAAAATGCAGAGATGCCTTAGAAGTGGGATAAAGTTACACTATCGGCAAGAAGCCAACTTTTCCGTTTTCGGTAGTATAAATGGACCCCACAAAGATATTTGACATAAGATTAGCCACCCCGACAAATATTTTCTTAAAACAGCTAAACCACCAGTTTCCTTGAAACAGATTCCAATGTTGGAAATTAGTAAACATTCTACTGTACTTAAGTTTAGATAAACTGTAGTCCGTGGAGAACTTCCATTATCAGAAATAAACAAAAAATAACTAGTTTAATAAAACTCGTACCAGTTTATCTGCCAGCAAGGCAAATATCATCTGGCAAGGAAAAAAATAAAGAATTTTCTACAGTATTTAAAAAATGCAGAAAACCGAAACTTTTTTGAGAACATTTTTTCACAAGATTTAAAAAGGAATTACCAACTGGAAATTGATGAAGACAATAACCACAGCGGTTGCGCAAATTAAATTTATTACCATGTGATAAATAACTACAAATATAATAAATATATTTGTTAAAAATCACCTTAAAAGTAAAAAAATAATAAAAAATAAAGCTATATTTAGTTTTTCTTCTAAAGACAGTCTGTCCAGGTTTATTCGTTTTTTTTTCTTAAATCTACCAGTCTGAAATTCTTTATTGGGGTGATATATATAACTTTATGATACAAGTGGTACTTAAAAAATGTTAAAAACTAAATAATGCGTTTATTTTATTTCCCGAAAAATTACAGTTATGGAAAAATGTTGTTTTTAAAATAGACATCTTAATTTATTTTATGGTTAAATAAAAAATTCTTAAAGCTATTTAAATCCCGAAAAAATTATCCCCCAATAACTCTGTTTTTAAAGTTCATTAGAATCTGATAAAAATAACGTAATAATTCTCTAAGGAACCACATCGTGTAATCCACCTTTACTTAACATCCGTTTAAGTTGCGAAAATAAAATGGCTATATAATAACTGTTACGTTAAATCAATAGGTGTACGCAAAAAACCGCTTATACCAAACATACAGGTGTCCACTCTAAATCACTAGAATGACCGCTAATAGATTTACCTTTGGACAACAATAAAGCGTTAATTTACATGTTTTTTCGTTTATAAAAGGTTAATATTGTATAAAGTTACAAGGTTACTTTGCGTAAACGATAGTAGAATGTAAATATGAAAAGGAACAGTCAGAAAAATACCTTGCATTATAAGCGCCAATTCTAATATAAAAAACGGGGTGTGGTCCACATTTAAAGTTTATATTTTAAGCTATATAGATTCTTGGTAAAGAATTAAGCTAATCGGTTTTTTTTAATAATGGTATTTTTAAGTAGTCAGTTAAATATAATACTCTTGACGATATTTAATAAAAACAATATTTAATTGACACCTTGCTAGGCAAGAAAAATATGCAAATTATATAAGGAAAAAAGCTTGTTTATATTTCAAGCTTGCCTTGAATGTCCTTCCAAAAAAACAAAATTTTTGAAGTGATATAGGTTAAACTTTTATACACATTTATTAAGGGTTTTGTAATTGGTTATATTATTTTAACGTAGGAAAATAAAACCAATAACTTGTTTTCTATTACTGTATTTTTATTTAAAAAATTGTTACTTCAGTTTCGTAGTCCTACTACATTTTTTAAGTGAATAACTTAAACTTCGGCTCACATGTAGTTTAATTGTAAGTTATTTAGATTAGAAATGTAGCAAAACTATAAATTTGCAGTCATTTTTTTTTAATAAAAATACATTTTTCTATGTTAAAATGTACTATAACAAAGTAACGGACATCTCAGACCACTATTATTATAACATTTTTCGGTGGTGTAAGAGAAATTACATCAGCTCGGAAATTTTAGCAAATTCGGTAGACCTATATGACAAGTTTGGTATCGATTTTTCCATGCTAGTTTTCAAGTAACCTTTTGCTAAATTTTATTGTTTCTAAAACATTTGGAAATAATAAAGCT
The DNA here is from genome assembly GCA_019359885.1 of Listronotus oregonensis. Taxonomy (NCBI): domain Eukaryota; kingdom Metazoa; phylum Arthropoda; class Insecta; order Coleoptera; family Curculionidae; genus Listronotus; species Listronotus oregonensis. The sequence continues at coordinate 132,984 of JAHBCN010000973.1, forward strand.
CTTTAAGAATTAAATAAAAAGTAGTAGGTTTCTGAAATATCCGACATTTTTCATTTGTCATCTTTAAATACACAGGTCAACATTTGATCTATGCGGGAACGGTTAGGTGCTACTAGGGTTTTTGGAGTCGCTAAATACGATGAGAGGATCGGCCAACCTCATCATCTCAGGTTCAAGGTCATTTAAAGTTCAAGGGAAGAAAAAATCTGAAAAAATTCATGCATAGTTTTCGAGGTCGCTAAATCCGAATCCGGCGTTTATATACATCTATCCTGGAGGACCCAAGATCACTTCAAGGTTATTTTAAAGTATTTATGAAAAAAAAAATGTTAAGTACGATTCGAAAAATTTTAAAAAATTCGTACGTATATTTTCGAGGTCGGCGAATTGGAATCTGAGGTCAGTTAACAACCATAATGGCAAGTCAAGGTCATTTAAAGGTCAAGTATAGGAAAAAGCAAAGAAAAAAATCTGAAAAAAATTATGTACATAGATAGATCCAAACTGTAAATAAACGCCGGATTCGGATTCAGCGACCTCGAAAACATATGCATGAATTTTGCCAGATTTTTTCTAATGATTTTTTATTTACCTGACCTACAAATTTCCTTGAACTTCAAATGACCTTTAATCTGACGAGATGAACGGTAACCAAGATTCTCATCGTAATCATGGTAATCTAATCGTAACCCCAAAAACCCTAGTAGCACCTAACCGCTTCCGGCGATTCCGCGTAGGTCAAATGTTGACTTGTGTTATTAAAGATGACAAATAAAAAATGTCGAGTATTTACTTTTAATTTTAATCACCGACAACTAAATAATTTACTCACCCGTGAGTAGCCCGCCATCGCGCACTGGCGACTAAATAGTTGCTTCTTAGCTTAGTTAATGGATTTCGTAGAAGCTACTTGCGCTGTTGCGCTTATTCTGAGACGTCGCAAAAACAAGCAAAGGAACAAAATTTTTGGGTACATCCAATAATTAGTTCCAGACTTTCTGATGGGCAATTTTATAAGCTGTTTGATAAATTAAAAGAACATCCAAATAAGGTCTTTAATTACTTTAGAATAAGCATAGAAACAGGGCCGCCGCGCCGCCAGGGAAAAAATGTAGAGGGGTCAAAAAATTTAAGTCAATATACTAGTTTCAAATTAGTTGAACTTAAAACAGAAATAAAAATACCACAACTTTACTAAATAATGATTATTTAAATGTCTAGGCGATAATGTAAAATTTAAAGATGTAAACGGGAATTGTTTTATTTTAAGTAATATTTAAAAACCCAGGGGGGTTGACGGACTCCCCCTGACCCCCTTGCCGCGGCCTTGCATAGAAACATTTTTATTTGTTTTTGTTTCCTTAATAATAAAAAAAGTATATTTGTGTTTATTTAAAATCATAAAATAGGTGTCAATAAAAGGATTTGTAGTGACGAAAAAGAGCAATTATAATTTATGGTTATATTCTCGGTTACATTTTACTTTGAAATTTAGGAACTAAATCCGGAACTCAATTCTAAATAGTTTTGTCTGCCAACGTTTCCCTATATTTTATCTTCCAACCTCATTTTTTGGCATTTCATATCACGTTTTTTAATTCTGCGGCCATAACAGTCACGTAAAAAGTGCCAAAATGATTTTTTTTTGTTATTCGACATGCACTACTTAATAATTCAGTAGCTATTTTATAACAATCATGTATATAAATAAATATCTATATGAATCTTTCCTTAAAAATAAGCATGTATGTAAGCACATTTACAACGTGTGTAGTTTTACGCGTAATTTTATTTGTAAGAGCTGTCTAAATATATAAAACCAAACGATTAAGTGCTGTATCTTTGTTTAAGATTCGAAACATAATATGTTTGTCAATAACAAATATTTTGACTAATTATCAAAAAAATTAAAACAGGTTGTATAAGTTGGTTTGCAAATTTAAAACAAGACAAACTGGTATTCGCTAAAACGCAATTTGATTTTAAGTATTTGAATGCAAAGCTGTATTTATACCAATTTGTCTTGCTTTGTATCGAGTTACATTTTATTGTCTTATGTTTCGTGCCATTCTTTGGGATCTCTATAATTGTGCTTTATCTTGTTACATTGTATAAGAGCCTTTTTTATCTGCATAAATTTGTTGATTAAAAAAATTTAATGTAGTAAAAATGACACAAAATCATTAAAGATGAAGTGATTATTAAAGATGTTAACCACTTAGATTAAATAAACCGTCAAGCAGAAGTCGGGCTCTCGCAATCAGAGTTCCGTACCAAAACTTTATGAACAAGTAATTGATTGATCGATTTAAACTTCATTTAAATTTATTTGTGCTAATAAAATAACATTTAAACAGACTCACATAATAGTGCAAACGTCTTATAAAATTATACCATTAATATTTAAGTTTAGATATGGATAACCAGGACAGCTAGAAATCGATTTATACTCTTCACGAAATATAAGTAAAACATTTTAAACGTTAGACGTCACTCTCTGATACCTACAATACAAAAATATTTGAAAACGGGAAGAAAAGTTTAAACTTACTTAAGAAGAAATCTTAAAGTTCAAAAAATCGTTAAGACCTAAGATTGTATAAAAGGACAACTAGTATCAAACAACGCGATAATAATAACACACAGTTGATAGTACCCTGCCCCCTTACGTCCAGAGTGGAGTCAAACGTTGTCTAAAGATTGGACGAAGAGAAAGTTTGGGGAATTATGGTTGTCAAAAACAAAGAAACCAGGACAATGCTTAAAGGGCCTTTATAGGAACTTGTGGACACATTATTGGGCATGCGGAGTACTCAACTAAGAACTGTTTACTGGTATCTGGCCATTGGTATACTAAAAATACCCGTTCAGATTAAATCTGGCTTTAAACAGTATCTGTAGATGTTGCAGTAAAACTTTTTTTCACTTGATTAAAAAATGTAGGGGTCTAGAAAGTACACGAGGAGTCATTCTTGCGACCTGCAGAATTGAATAAGAATCACTGAACTTGTCAGGACCGGACTTGGAATAATTGGTGTATTTGGCGCATTCTGAAGGAACCTTAAGCCTTAAAGGCTATTCAATTCCTAATGCAATCTGCGTACAATGGCCAGCGCTGACTAAGTACGCAGTAAATCCTTTAATGAAAAAAGACCTGATATTACGCCCATAATTACTATGTCACGTCTTGTCGTTATCATGTTTGTTTGGAGTTGTTTAAAAACACGAGTTTGCTTAAAAGTATGGGTTTATATTTAAACTCTTAAGATACCTAATTTGTAGATAATGAAATACGCAGTATGCGTATGCACTTCTAATGTAATATATTTGTGTGTATATTATTAGGTCAATATTTTACAGACTTTCACCAGTCCGGCTGTCAACTTAACAGATAATTTCTTATCGGGATTTCATATCATGCGCGATGTTTAAATTTAAAGTGGTAGGGCGTTGATGTTTTTTTTTTTATGTATATTAAATCACACTACTACAATAAAAAAGTAAACAAAACTTTGTAAAACATTAGTTATATCAACGTTCATATATTTTTCATATGCTATATCGTTAACAAGGGCCATATCTTAGGGATGGTTGTTAACTGACCAACGAAACTGCGACCGGCTTGAACGTCTTTATTATTAGTGGCGCCAAAAAAAGCGGTTTTTTGCGATCATTCTAACCGGAGCGGTTAGAAGGATCTCCCCATCAGGTCATTGTCAAGGGCATTTCAAGGTCAAATTTTCAAAATTAATAGCCACCAAATTTGATCAGGGTATACGAAAGTTTTTGTGGTCGCTGGATATGCATCGGGGAGGGGGGAAGGATTTGACCTTGAAATCCCCAGAACAGGACCTGATGGGGTCAAACTAACCACGTATTCATATTCAGCAACCTCAAAACAATAAGTATACACTGGTCAAATTTGGTTGGGATTAATTTTACAGATTTGTCCTTGAAATGCCCTTGAATATGACCTGATGGGGTGAAACTGAACCCGAATTCGGCTTTTTGGGGCTGTGTAATTATTGTATAATGTCGATACAATTATGGCAATTGTTTTCGTAACAATTATCGTATGTATAAAACGGCTCATACACCAAATTTAAGGTACCTACTTTGACATATCTATAATTTAGAATATATTTTCCTCATCCTTTATATATATTTTTTTAATAATCTAAAACTATTAAATATTTAAAAAAACTTCATTTAAATAAATTTATTTTCTTTAAACTCAGATGGAATTTGCATCAAGAAACTAAATTTACATATAGTTTTCTTTATTTTGTCGAAAGAGCAAGTAATTAGGTACTTTATTCAGTTTAAAGATAGTCTTTAACCAGACTTTTATTTAATTGGGTCAGATTTATATTAAAAACAGAAAATTATATGGTGTCTCATTTCTTCTAAATATGCAGTCCAAATCCATTGCGCTTACAGTTTAAGGCTGGCTTCACACTTTGGTACCAATGCTACTCATCCAACATGTGGATCGAGAATTTAGCACACGCCAACGTTGGGGACAATTTAAATTTCTCACGTTGGATGAGTAGCATTGGGGCCAACACTGATGCCAACGCTTGTAGCTATCCTATCACTGGCCTAAATTTACGTATAAAGAACATTCATTGGTTTTAGTTTGTGTAAAAAGCTCTTTGGATTCTAAGTGTCTAAGACCTTACCTATTATTTTTTATGAAAATGATTTTGTTCTTGTTTTAGGTATCAAGTAGAATTGTTTACAAAAGATAAAACAGTAAACATATATTTAGGTCACTATTATATGGCAAACAATAAATAAAACATTTAAAAAAGTGCTATAAAGGAAGTTGTTTTAATATTTTGCTTTAAAAATAAAACCACAAAAATTAAAAAAAACTTACTGTTTTGCCTTGTGAACTACCGGAAGTACTAGCAAAATTTTAAATTTTTAAATGGTATTTTTAAAAATTTCACAATGTTGTCTCAAGTTAATAATCTATCGTTTACGGTTGTCGAGATATTAATGCATGTACTCGAAGACTGTGATAAAATTGATTATGGTATGAAAAATCCAAGGCTGGTAATTACCATTAAATCCGTCATTAATAAATGGAAATAAATTGTTTATTTTTCGTTTACAAGAACTTATGACAAAAAATGGCTATACCACAAAATTCTTCGATACCTTTACCATTAAATTTTGTCCAACTTTAAGTTAAAGCTATTTCGACCGGTTTTTAAACATAATTATATGGTTAGAAATGTAAAAGTTATAAATATCTTAAAGTTTCAAGGATACCAACTATAAAAATAAGTGGTTTTTACCCAACAACATGTCTTTAAAAACGACAATTAGAAAATTTTAACTGGTGTAATCTTATAAGTGCATTATGTTTTATATGTATAGATAGCCTATTAAGTGCGATCCTTTAAGGGGCGTGAAATATCAAAAAGGAGGCCAAAAAAAATTTATAAAAATCTAACTCTGGTATTAATTGAACTACAAAAAAGAAAACTTTTTCCCTA
>JAHBCN010000973.1:138507-267778 GCA_019359885.1 Listronotus oregonensis
GAGTTATATTTAAATAAATGTAGCTGTCATCATTTATCCGTTACTGGTTAATGTGACACACACAGTATTTTACACTGCATTTAAAATTTTTTCTACAATATATGCTCGAAAGCCTTAACAGGTACAAGAAGAATCTCTACTTTTTAATATTTAAATGATCACACGCTTTAAGTATATTAAAAATTTTGGACTTTTTCCAAATTATATGTTATCTTTGAGCATTAAAAAATTAAAAATATGTTTCAAAAGACCAAAAGCAATTTTACCAAATCTTAAAACATATGCTGGAAGCTATAGGAAGCTGATGAATACGAGTAATAAATAAATAATTGCCAATAACATTAGCTTCGCCCACGGGATTTATTCTGATTAAGGAAGTTGATATAACCCTTTTGTCAAAATAGTATTTATTATAAAAGATTATATTTAAATCTGAACCAATCAAAATGATGTAACAAGAAATAAGCACCTGTATTGCTGCATTTCCCTTTATAAACATAAAGGTCTCAAGTCTAGTTACTGCAAAAAGGGAGCTCAAACAAATGATTTAAAAACAATAAAGCTTTTAGTTTAATTTAAGGAACTTGAACATAAATATTCCAGGTCTTTTCTCACAAGGTTGGGAAAATATTATTTTTCAGATATTTCTTATATTTTGTGTAAGAGTTAAGAACTATTACCATTAAATAACCTTATAATACCTATAAATATTAAACTTTAGTAAATTAGATTAGTAGTCTGATGGTGGTTCGGTTTCATGTCAAACTGTAGGTTTGACAATATGATTTGGATAACATTATTCAGAAGTTAATAATAAAAAATAGTTGAGTTATTTAAAAGATGCTGAAAAAAGCAATACTTGCATGTTTCGGTACTTGGAAATCGTTGACAGAACTGGGAAATAATGGGTTAAACATCCAAACATCCGGCACCCACCATATCTACTTACTTATGTTTTAAACAAACCTTCGTGAGTCATAAGAATACAAAACTGTCTCCAGAGCAGCTTTTTAAAGCAGGTTACGCACATAAAAAGCGTGTCTATTATTTTGGAATCCATGGCATTTAGATTCCCAGAGCTCACTCCAAGAAGATGCTGTAGGGAGCCGAAATTTATAATAAATAATAGTTTATATAACAGTTAACTAAAAATGCTAGATCACATTTGTCCATAAATATAGAAAGCATCCAATTCAGTTTTTGCAACGGGTTATTTAAAAAAATATTATATAGGTGAGGTAATAGTACACAAAAAAGAATCTCTTTTAGCTGATCACTACCTATACACTTTTTATTTTATATTTTTAACTGAAACAATTAGTTCATATTACAGCCTAAAACTATTTCAAGCTTTCTATCGCAGACTATAAAAGACAATTTAGGATCTGAATGTGTAACTAACATGTGCAAAAAAACTTTGTCGAAACCAATGATCGATCGAAACTTAACTCTGGCCGAAATACTACTTTTTGCTTTGTTGGCTTTGCACAGGAATGCATACAGCCACTACAAAAACTTCAGTTTTTATTTTCTACTTATGTACTTAGCTCTAATTCTAATGGTGTATAATGTAAATGGCAAAATATTTGCCTTATGACCAAAAATATGTATTTTTTATTAAATTATTTGCACTTTCTTTGTCTTCCTACGATAATCACTACGATTCAATTTATAACTCGTACACTCTAGACCGTATTAAGTTAATAATATTTACTGTTTCATTTATTTAAATAATATAAAATGCAGTGTTTATCTAAAAATAGCTGTACCTATGTATTTCCCAGCAGAATTTAAAAAAAAAGCTAATAGAAGCACAGCATGCATGTTTTATTCATGGCGCTATATTCTTATATCAACAATGTGAATTGTATTTCTTGTCTTGCATACCTATATTATAAAAATTTAATTTTTGTTTCTTTGAACAGTTAGGTAATTTGGTGAGTTTGTATACGTTTGACAAACTGAGACGGTAATAAACTATCCTTTCCTTTAGTTCCCTGAAGGTGATTGATGAAAACCTTCAAAGGTCAATTCGTCGACCCATGAGAAAAAAAAACATTTGTCTTTGAACACACAGAAAGTATTTATATGATTTTGGAAGTTGAATTAATTAATGAGATTTAAATTAAAAGTCATATTTTATGAACTATATGACAAGGGCCTAAAAATATGTCAAGCATTCAAACGCAGACTATAAAAGACAATTTGGCTGAAAGTGTAACTGACATGTGCAAAGATATTTTGTCGAAACTTAACTCTGGTAATACTACTTCTTTGGTTTTTATTTTCTACTCATGTACTTAGCTATAATTCTTATGGTGTATAATGTAAATGCAAAATATTTGCTTTATGACCAAAAATATGTATTTTTTTCAAATTATTTGCACCTTCTTTGTCTTCATACGATAATCACTACGATTCAATTTATAACTCGTACACTCTAGACTCTAGACCGTATTAAGTTAATAATATTTACTGTTTCATTTATTTAAATAATATAAAATGCAGTGTTTATCCAAAAATAGCTGTACATATGTATTTCCCAGCAGAATTAAAAAACTAATAAAAGCACAGCATACATGTTTTATTTATGGCGCTATATTCTTATATCAATAATGTGGATTGTATTTCTTGTCTTGCATACCTATATTTTGAAAATTTAATTTTTTTTTCTTTGGACAGTTAGGTAATGTGGTCAGTTTATATACGTTTGACAAACTGAAACGGTAATAAACTATCCTTTTCTTCAGTTCCCTGAAGGTGATTGATGACAACTTTCAAAGGTCAATTCGTCGACCCATGAGAAAAAATCATTTGTCTTTGAAAGAACAAAAAGTAATTTAATAGTTTTGGAGGTTGGATAAATTAATGAGACTTAAATTAAAAGTCATGAATCTCAAAGAAAAAAATATGTTACATTAGGTAAAGTCACAAAAACTGCTGGTTAAGAGAAGAGAATGCCTAACACACAAGTAGGGTTCACTAATGTGGAATATTTATAGCTTTATGCTGTTTTTGCTAAGATTTTTTTTTAACTTTATGTCTTTATCTTTTGTAATAACGGGAATTTATAATGAAAATATTCTATTTTAACAATACAATCTGATTTGGTTCAAGCGCTATACATTTTAAGAATTTTTTTCATCTTAAATAGGAAAAATAATGAGGAAAAGAGTCCATTTCGACTAATTTTATAAAAATATTAGTAAGAATGAGCACAGAAAATACTAGTTACTTTACGAATTGCACTAGCTACCCTACATATACTTAAACAAATAAATTCGTATTTATTTTGTAAAAGAAAAGATTTAATAGCACCAGTTTAGGTTACTGAAACTAACAACCCTTAGCAACTGTACAAATTTAGGAAAATACATGTTACTTATTTGTCTAACGTTTGTTAGGGTAACTAGGAAGAACTGTTAATGATACCTTTAATGTTTGTAAGAAAGATTAGTCCAAAGATGAAACTTAGTAGACAGAATACAATAAACAACATCACTTACAGGTTCGTTAACAAGATTTATCCACTATGCGCGAATAAGACGACGCGGCGTTTATACCAACAATCAACCACTTAAACTATAATAATTACGTATAAAATTACAAACGCACTCAAGCTGTTTATTCCTTCACTTCTATATTCCGACTAAAATATTTGACCATTGAAAACCTGAAATGAATTTTATGTCTACAATCTAAGTTGAAGGTTATTATCAACTTCATTTTACATCCACTGAGAGGTCTGTCTCCTTTCATTTATTTATAGAGGAATTTCAAGCTGCAGCTTACAATTGCAAGCAATTTATTAATGAATATTAGCAATTACATTGGACCATTCTTTACTGCGAAGCTACTACACTCTTTTCTATTTTTGTTTTATTTGCCTGTCCTTCGATGTATACGGCGAAGAAATTGTAATTAAGGGTATACATACTCTTGACTTTTTTTTATTAAATGTAGCTTGCAATTATTGGAAGCTCCCAAAGAGTTACCTTGCATTATTGAACAAGTAGTTATAATATTTATTTTTATTTAATTTTTTATTTGGTTTTAATCTGTCGCTATTAAGACATAATAATTATAATTAGTGGACCAAAAATACTTATTATGTTTATTTCAGTTTTTTTCAGTGCGCTTGGTAAAAAAAGATCGGATTAATATTTCGGCGCATTATTCAGGTGACAACGAATTTACCAACTCAGCAAACACTGTTTGGTGGCAATGTATATTTTTTATATTGGGAGTGATGGTAAAGAACTTGCAATTGGTGGTAATATATGGCAACATCTAAAATGCACTAAAAAGTTAACCTAAATAAAAACTTATTGACAAAAATGACGCCCTCCCAGTTTTGAATAAATAAAGTATGCCTTTTTATTACAGGCAACCCAATACTGGATTTTTTAAGGTAAACGTTATTGCATATTTATCTTTTTCAAGTCATTTTATAACCATTTCTATTTAAGGGACAAATGCGTCACAATTTCAACCAGCAAGGTGATAAATTCAAATTTGCCGCTTAGCCGAACGAATTTTGTTCTTCAGCCGAAAGACTTTCATGACAGAAGAGGAAAAACACTCGTTTTTTGCCGTGTACCGTTTGTTCCTGTTGTTTCCTAAAATTTTCTAATAATTTGCAGTTTTAAAAAGGAAAAGGTTCTTTCGTATTCAAGGAGTGTATACAAAACTGACCTTAGTGCCGTGTAGTAATATTCTATAATTGTATGTAAATAGAAAAAATGGCTAGAAGTAGGATCCCTTCAAGTAAGTAAAGTCGTAATTTTAATTAGTAAAAGGTAGATTGGAAAAGCCCTAGACTCGCAGATTTGACATATGACGCCCCACTGAACTAACCTCAAAATTGCTTGAACATTCCTAAAATTTCGCCTTATTTAAACTGATTTATACCCAAAATGGAATATTTTATGGTAAAAATAATTTAAAAGAGTAAATGTTTTTTCCTGTTTCTTTAGTAATTACCTAAAAAACACCTTCAGAAAATTGTATTTTTACTTTAAAAAAATAAACAAAAGTGTCTTGGCATTTTTATATAAGATGGTGACATGAAAGGCGAGAATTAACTGAAAGTGCCTACAAAATCAAGTTTTGATTATTTTTAACAATATATTTAAAACAAATTAAAAAATATATTAAATAAATAAAAGCATTCTTTGATTATTTATTTTTGCAGCATATAATGGGTACAACTTTAAACTTACCCTATAGGCCGATTTCACCTAGAAGTTTTAACCGGAAGCTTCTTCCCCCGGGTAATTTTCTATTTTTTTCACGAGAATTAAAATATGTCATATTATTTTACTTTAATTGTTTTAAACTTTTTAAAAGGCTTTCTAATCTTTCTTTGTAATATTGACTCTTACTTAAAATCACCGGTGTACATAGGTAATTATATCATTGTTTTATCTTTTTAGAAATTATAAGAAAGCACTGAGAGAAAACTGAAGCAGCGATAATTTATTAGAACTTGAAGATACTGTTGATAGTGATTAAGCTGATCTGAACGAGAAGGGACCAGGCAGACCAAAATCTTTTTTAAAACTGTAAACTTTTTTCTCTGACTGCTACGGGACTCTTTACACACTGTATTATTTTGGTCGCACAATTTTAAGCAATCAAGTTATGTGAAATACCTTCCTAACTTGTATAGTATAAAAGTATTTGACTAATTAGAGATTTGTATCATCTGTTTGATTTAAATATTATTTTTAGGTACTATAATTATAAGGAAACTGTTTAGAATAATATTTAAATATAATATATTTATTATTTAAATTATAGCTTAAAGAGATACTTGTTTTGAGTGAGTAGGCATTTAATTTTTTATATAAAATTGGGCACCTGCCTAGTTAAAATGCTTAATAAAAATATGTTTGTTTAACAAACTTTGACTTTCTTAACCCCTTTAAAATATTACTTCTTATTCTTTTAACTCTAAAAATTGATAAAAATTCTCACTCTTATTTACTATGTTAAAGTGGTTTGTTTATAAAGTTAGGATTTACATTTTCTTGTTTTTTTTAACATATGTAACATATTTTACGGCTTATTTGTTACTCTATGACAATGTTAAATTTTCTGTACTGTATTAAAATGTATAAAACGAGAATTTTTTTAGTGACAAAAATTTGGTCTGGTAATTAAAAAAATGTTCCCCTTTAGTAGGAAGTTACGACTTACTTCCTACTTAATTCAATATACTTTTATCCTAGAACTTTTCTCCATATTGTAACCTCTAACTTTGTGTAAATCTTTGAATTTTTTAAATATTTAAGCTGCGGATAAATTGGTATTTTATAAATTGGGGGCAGACCTAGTTCTTTTTTTTTTGTTGCATATCCTCTTAATTTATTAAATTATAAATGTAACGTTTTAGTAGAGCTGCTATGCATAGTATTTTTGTGACTACGATTTTATTGTTGAGAATTTATTCTAAGTTTAATCATTTGCAAATAAGGATGTATAGGTAATTAACATTCCACTTCTTTCAGACAGATACAAACAGTTGTTTTATGTAAATCATGTCTCTTTCAAATAGTAGCTAATATTTTTATATAAAGAAAATATGGAATTTGACACAAATTTCACCACAAAATTGATATTTTAAAGAAACGAAATTTTTGGCTAAAAAAACTTTAAACCTACAACTTTGCACTTTAATTTTGTAAAATTTCCGGGGAATAACCCCCAGAATCCCCGTTTTCGTTAGGGGTAATCCATACTCTCTAAATCCCCTGATGTGTAGGGGGGAGCAAATGTTAAGCCCCGCCAAGGGCGCGGCCATACCTAGATACGGCCCTGGTAATACTAATTCTTACTGACAATTTTTAAAATAGAAATTTAATTTTACTACATATGAGGTGTCTGGAAAATATAGATTCAAAATTTTATGACTAACTTATAACGTCAAAATATAAATTTAGGAAATATTTTTTTTCCTATTTTTTTTTTTTTTTATTGTAATTACAATGTTTTTTGGCGTACATAAAATGACGTTTTTTAGTGATATCGTGGTCGGCCATAAAAAGGGAAAGTTTTTAAATAAGACGTTATTAATAAATATTTATTCTGTTTTTTTATTATCTTAAATTTAGTTTTAATTTTACTTTTTTTTCATTATTATACTTAGCTGATATTTGTAAGTAAAAACTATTCCGAATACGTCCAGTTACCGAATAAAAATATCAAGGTGGTTAAAATGTTAATAAAATTAAAAAATAAATAGAAAAAAAATATTTACTGATGACGACACTTTTATAAATTCTCCCTTTTTGGTACCAATAAAAAAAACGTTATTCGACAACGAAACAACCGTGATTTAATTTATTGGCCGTGAAAGTGTTTTTAATGTGTTGAGGTGATTCCTAACCCCTTTTCCTAAATCACACGTGGTGACTTTGATATGGTCCAGAGCTAGATTAAATCGGAGTCTTCATCAAATATGGAAAACCGTACAGTAAGGGTGTAAGCAATGTCGAAGGGTCGCTTGACCTTTTGCTAAGCCTGATTGATAGCGTAGTAGTAACCTCTTCCAGATAAAGGAATTTCATATATCACCAAGTTGACTTAAACTGACCAATTTTCACGTAGGGAGTCTGTAATAAAATTTCTGTAAACATATTTTTGGATTCCTGATATATAATTGCGTATCGATTAGAGCCGTTAATTTTAAATAATTAAGAAAAATAATTCAACCATGTAAGCCTAAAATTTAAAAGTTTAAAGTTTTTAAAGCATGTTGGTTTAAACATGTGGTAAACGTATTTTTTAAGCTTTCAGCAGACCATACTTGAGATATACAAATGGAGAAATCTTTTTAAGTATACTTCAAACGTATATTTAAGTTAACTGTTTAAATACTATACAAAGAAAAACAAATATTTGCTGCTTTTCATAATTTCGTAATCAAATGTAGCACAAAAGAGAATAATGCAAAATCGTGTATTTTATTTTTTATATTATTTAATATCTTAGAAATAAGAATTTTAAGCATAATAAGTAGTCTGTCGAGAAGTGTGTTTCCTGCGAAAAAAAGTTAAAAGGCTTCAAAAAATATGAGCGATAGCTTATTCGACGCGGATTGCCAATTTAAGAAAGACGTTTTGAGAATCTTTTTTGTCAATACAAATTACAATTGTTATTAACAAAAAAAAAACGAAATAAAAAAAAGCCATTTCGATTTTTGATGATAACTCAAAAACCATAGCGGAAATTGCAAAAAAGATCTTTGAAGAGGAGAAAATTTTCGATAAAAAAGTCTATACTCCCGGAGGTCTATCTCCATTATTTATAGTTTTAATTTAACGCTGAAAATGGGCCTCCGCGCGACATTTTTGGTTGCGCTCCGGCGTCAAAACCGAGTACGTCCAAGGAAGTTTAAAGATGTATCGAAGCCCAATGCTAGGGCCCATTCGATCAAAAAATGTCCAGCCCAGTATGAAAATAACTGTCAGAGTTGGCCCCGCCAATTCTGCGCAATAACAAAATTCCACGAAATAATTTAATGTGTTGCCTACTTACACACTGATAAATCAGTGTGAAGTTAGCCAAAACATTATAATTTTATGAGAGCCGGAGTACCGTTTTTTGGATTGATAAAAACCTTCTTATTTTAGTGATTAGTGTTTATTAAATTGTGACTATAATTTTGTGTTTATTGTTTGTTACTTATAATATCGTAACAAAATGACTAGAGGTTGTATGGTTTTGTCTTGCAAATCCAAGGGTAACATACCCTTTTTTTTAACTTTAGGTAATTTCTAATTTATATTTAAATTAGGTGCTTCTTATAAGACGTACGTTAGGTAAACGAATAAATAATAATATATCAATTATGAATAATAAGAAATGGAAATTTCATAGGAAATATTAGTGAGAAAAGTAAGGCAATCTTAACTATCTTTTAGATGATTTCCAGAATGTTTGTGTATTTCTGTGGATAATTAAAAAGAAATAAGGTTTACATTTAGGTACTTTTATTTCATTTAATAATTTAGTACACTCTTTTAAAGGATCAAAATTATTGATTACTGGGCAGACCAGGCAAATTTTAATATATACAGGTCCCTCTAATTGAATGAAAGGAAGTACAATTTTGGTACGGTTTTTTGGGGCGCTGATTACAAATCTAAAAAAAAAATTCGGCAATGTTTCGTTTTCGAGATATTCATCATCAAAATTGAAAATCAAACTAACCTTATTTTCACTATTCCTCCTTCTTTTTGCACAAAATTCTTGATTTTTACACTAAATTGGCACACAATATTTCACAAACACCTTTTAAAAACTTTTTTTTATGTTGCCTTTGAACTTAAAAGTTCGCAATTTAATGGAAAAAAGATGTAAAATAAATAAAAATACAAGGTTTTAAAAGGTGTTTATAAAATATCGTGTGCCACTTTAGTGTAAAAATCAAGAATTGTGTACAAAAAGAAGGGAGAATATAGTGAAAATGTGGTTAGTTTAATTTTCAACTTTGATGATGAAGATCTCGGAAGATCCCAAAAAACCCCTGTATACCAAATTTGATCAAAATCGGAGAGGAGGCAACTTTCGAGACAATACCATTTGTTTAAAAATAAATTAGATTTTTGGTTTCTTAATCTTGCATTATCAACTTTTTAAGCTCGACATACTGTACACACATAATATTTAACGGATACTGTTACAATGGATACTCAGGTACCAAAGGTTACTTAACATTTTTAACCACTGTTATTCTGTCTCATGAATGTTTGTTATCAGTGAAAAGTATATGCCTAAAAAGCAGTTATAAAAATTTTCACTTTTTAATGTACAACCAGAACCTTAGGATTAGATTAAACTCATTTACACTATCTTGCCCTTCTTTTATCACAAAATTGGTGATAAGTACATAATACTATTTATTATTTATTTACAAAGATTTTTGGTAAAAATACAAAACCCCCAAAAATATTGACCATTTAAATAAAAGGCAGTAAAGTGGTGCCATCTATTCTTTTCATATTATATCAGATGATATAAAATCTAATATTACACAATAATTTTAAATATTCTATAGTAGTATCCTTTAATAACCAACAATTTTGTGCAAAAAATTAAAAAAAAAACAGTGAATGTTGGAATTTGACATTTGATGATGTCAATTTTATAGATAGTAACAAAGAATTATGGAAATCCGGAACTGACCTACTATTCATTGCGCAAATTCCGCGGGGCCAACCCCCCTATTCCCGCTGCCCTGCACGCCTGGACAATTTTGTTCTACAGTATTGGGCTTCCATACACCTTTAAAATTCCTTGAGTTCGTCACACTAAATAATTTTTTAGGGTATTAAATATAAATTGAATTTTTTTAAAAATTATGGTTAATTCAGAAAACTTCAAAGAATTTATTCCCGATAAAAATTTAACTTTAGTTAATTTATTAACAAGTTAGACAATTGTTAATTAACAAAATTGTTTCAAACTTTTGTCTTCATTGTACATTAAAAAAATGTTTAAATAATTGTCGTATAATTTTTTCGCGTCGTGGAGTCCTTCTTATATACATACCTAACAAGATCACGCCATAAAAAGTTTAAAAAATGTAATGCTTTGTTTATAATAATTTTATAACTTTGACAATATTACTCTGATTTTTTATTTTTTGTTTTATCATAAACAAAGGATAAAAATTTTTAAAACTTTTATGGCGTTATCTTGTTAAGTATGTATATAAAAAGGGCATTACGAAGTGAAAAATTTATAGGACAATTATTTAAGCATTTTTTTAATGTACAGGGTTATTCATTTTAAAGTAAACAGGGCTTTATTTTTGAACTTCCCTGTACTTTTTTAAAAAACGCCATTTTGTTTTTTTCCGTAGTTACAGCACGAGTGACGTATTTTTTTAATGGAATTGAATGTATATTATTATATCAGTAAGAGATGTTCACGAGGAATTGGGTGATATGGGGGTTGCTGGGTTTATTTCCTGCGGTTTTGCTGCAGTTGTCTAAAAACTGCATGATACTATAAGGATAGTTTCCCCTGAAAAAACCTGGCTGCCACTGGTCACAGGTGCTTATTTGTCAAAGTCAAGAATTTTAAAATTACGTTTATTACTTTTTGGAGTAGTTTTATAATGAGGTTTTCATCAGAAGAACGGCTCAAATTATAACTCTCTATTATAAATGTGGAGAAAACGCCAGGGAAACACAACGAAGATATGTTGCAAATATCCACAGAAATATATCAGTAAAAACGATTTTAAAACTGCAGGTCTTATTTGAAGAAACAAAATAGTTACATATTAGAAAAACGACTACAATGAGAAAAAGAAACCGGGATCAATCTATTCTAAACTATTTTACTTTGTATCCCATAAAGTTAATTACTGCAATGACGCAGTTACAGACTTGAGGTATGGCTCTGCAAAAAGAAGAGTAACCTATGCAACGAAACACTGAAATATTTTAAGTATCTTCCATATCACGTTCTTCCAGCATTTAACACGTGAACAAAAGAAAATTTGCTTTCATTTTGTTTCCCAACTTTTAATCCATGAACAAGATAACATCCTACCCCGTTTCAAACGATTCTTTGGACGGATGAAGCTACGTTCACTACAACGGGAATGTTTAATCGACGCAATACGCACAGCTGGGCAGGACAAAATCCCAGGAAATTTCAATAGACTAAATACCAAGGGATGTCTTCTCTTCATGTCTGGTGTGGTGTGCTTAACAATAGAATTGTCGGGCCAATAATCTATGAGGGATCCTTAACTGGAGAAAGATATCTCAATCTTCTTGAAAACGATATTGACATTTTAGAAGAATTGGCACTTGAAACGTATCGCAAGATAATTTGGCAACAAGACGGATCGCCGCCCCATGCTGTTCGTCAAATTGTGCAGTATCTCAATCGCCGATACAATCCGTGGATTGGACGTTATGGCACTATTAGGTGGCCACCTAATAGTCCAGATATTACAATTTTGGATACTTTTCTTTGGGGTCACTTGAATAATGTCGTTTACCAAAATGGGATCACAAACACGGAAAAAATGAGAGAAAAAATTGTAAATGAAATTAATCGTCTTAACCAAGAACCTCAAATAGTATTGGCGAGCTTAGAAAGGCTAAGGAGGAGTTATAGATCATGTTTCGAAAATAACGGGGTCATATAGAATTTTTGTTATAAGTGTTCTTATTACCACCATATTTTACCTCGTATTGTATTTTAATTTTTTCCGTTTATTGTAATTTTGCTGCTTGGTTTAGAAATGGATATATCATTTTTAGCATATAATATAATTTGAAGTCGTTTTTCTGATGAAAACCTCATTATAAAACTACTCCAAAAAGTAATAAACGTATTTTTAAAATTCTTGATTTTGACAAATAAGCACCTGTGACCTGTGGCAGCCAGGTTTTTTTAGGTGAAACTATCCTTATAGTATCATGCAGTTTTTAGATAATTGCAGCAGAACCGCAGAAAATAAACCGAGCAACCTCTATATCACCGAATTCCTAGTGAAAATCTCTATCTGTTGATATAAAAATATACGGGGTATTTCATTTAAAAAATACGTCACTTGTGCTGTAACTCTTTTGTTTTTGTTTCAAATGTTTTTCTAATTAGATTATTGAATTTTACGGAAAAATACACGAAATGGCTATATTCGTTTTTAAAAAAAGTATAGGGAAGTTCAAAAATAAAGCCCTGTTTACTTTAAAATGAATAATCCTGTACAATGAGGACGAAAGTTCCAAACAATTTCGTTAATTGACAATTGTCTAAATTGTTGAAAACTAACTTTAAGTTACATTTTCAACGGAAATAAAATCATTGAAGTGTTCTAAATAAACCATAGTTTTTTAAAAAAATTAAATTAAAATTGAATACCCTAAAAAATTATTTAATGTAACGTACTCGGTTTTGATGCCGAGCGTGCAACCAAAAATGTCGCGCGGAGGCAAATTTTTAGCGTTAAATTAAATTTCCAAATAATGGAATATAGAACTCCGGGAGTTCGAACTTTTTTTATCGGAAATTTCCTCCTCTTTGAGGATCTTTTTTGCAATTTCCGCTATCTCTTATGTTTTTTGAATTATCACCAAAAATCGAAAAGATATTTTTTCTTAATAACAATTGCAATTTTTATTGGCAAAAAAAATTCTCAAAACGTCTTTTTGCGGTTTGCAATTCCCGCCGAATGAGCTATCGCTCATATTTTTCGAAGCTTTCTAACTATTTTTCGTAGGAAATACACTTCTCGACTAAAGGTTTGGGTGCAGATGAAAATTGTCAAATTAATAAGAAAAAAAACTTGTGGTTCACTTTCATGTATGATTTTATTTCCCAAAACAGATTAAGAGAAATGTAACTTATTAAATTTAAATTAAGTGTTAAAATAATTCTTTTATTATTGCATTGAATTGTAATGCAAACTAGAGTCAAAAAAGCAACTACAAAATAAACAAATAAACTGTCTGTATATGTACACGGGAAAAGTTGTTATTTGTTTAACATTAATTATAGTTAATTATGTTAAATTGTTATTTGCTAATAATACGTGTTAAATAATGCATATAATAGATTTATAATAGATATGTTAGGTAAAATCTTAGTTATTAGATTCGTTAGCAACAAAAAACGATATTCGTACCAATACGTTTGATGTGTACATCTCTATTAAATGACACCCTTGGTTTTTGAGATGCATCCGATCTATTAGAATCGGAGCGGTTGATGTCTGCACTTGGCATTGCGTGGTAATTGTCATCAGTTACAAGGAAGGGTCATCTGCCATTCTCTTAGTAATCCATTGCCTCATTGATGGTTGTCTGAAATGTGTAACTATATGGTCATTTTTTGTATAGGATAGGAAAATAGGTAACTGAAGTTTAAATTATAAAACAATTAATAAGTAAGTTCGCTTTTAACAATAACTACTTCGATAACAGTAAAGAAAGATATGATAATTAATAGTAAAATTATTTTGCCAGAGGGCACTTTTTTTGAACAAAATAAAAGCGCCTTTAACACGTTTATTATACACCTTTTTTTTTAAAGATTATTAAACTTTCTTAAAAAGGTAGAAAAAATCGAAAAGAAAACTTAAGTTTAAACCGAGTAAAATAATAAAAAAATGACATCATCTGTGATTGAACATCGCTTAGCAATGGCAACTATTGTTAGTGACATTGAACGTAACCGACGGAGAATTTTTCAAAGTTCTTACTGTGATTGATTTATCATAAATAGTTAAAACGAAACTAATGAAATTAAAGTCAATTAGGAGATCGAAAATCTACTTTTAAAATGCTACTATAAAACATACATTTTCTGGAATGGTGCCATCATATTGGTAAAAAATATCAACAAAAAAAAATCTTAAATCTGATCAAGAATTTGATTATAATAAATGTGTTAAGAATCCCTAGATACTAAGTATCTTATATCAATAATGGATACATTAATTTTTTTAGCGTTCCACAAAAACAACTGTGTCAGATGACACGCTGGTATTAATAGTGCCAGATTTTTTTGTTCTAGTACCATAAAATAACATTTCTGACATTGATGAGAAGTTTTTAAAATTGTAAATATGTTCTATATTGGTATGACCGATTCATTTATTAATAAGTCCTTGTTAGGTACACACCAAAGGAATCGCCTCGGTACTGGTCCCGGGGTATAGAGACTGAGTGTACTAGGCCCTATTAATCCCTCTGAACTTGCAGATCGCCTAAACAGAAAAAAGACTACCCCAAAACAAAAATCTAACTACTTATCTACGTTTCGCTGGCAAGGCTACCACCGTTTTTAAGATAAAAATGATGTATAAAAGTTTAACTGAAAATCGAATATAAATTAAAGTTGAAATTGTTTAAATTTTGATATAAAAATTATAGAAATTCTGAGATGGTTTTTTGACCTGTTTTTCTAGAGAGGTCAATGGGCTGTGCACACTAAGTCTATATCCCGGGACGAGGACCGAAACGGTACCATTATAAAAAAAAATCCTTTGGCGTGTACCCAACTAGGACTTTTTATTAAGCTTTTAAAAGTATATTTTTAATAAAATGTTGTAGATAAAAACCTAGCATTAAATATTTATATTATTATTTTTTAAATTTGATCTATTACTTGTATTTTATATGGTATTAGGTTTCATTATATTTGGCTTCATACTTATAGTATGTTTTACAAGGCATTTTTAAATCTCGTAATTCATATGCCTAATCGTGTCTAAAATAATTATTCCGTTTTAAGTTCTCCTGTAGTATTTCGGCTTCTACTATATAAGTTTTAATAGGCGCCATTTCTCTTGGTTACAAAATAAGAAATAATATAAGCAATCACAATGTAACGGTAAAATTCAATAAGGTCATTAATTTTTTTGATCTGGTAGGGGTCTGTCAAAGCTAAATTGCTTTTATTGCGTTTAGATTATAATAAACATTATTTTTACTTATCAATTTTACCACATTTTGTTTTAGAGATTATTTGGTCAAAGCCTCTTTTATCCAAGATAACATGGTGTGACGCGATATCAAGTTGTAATAAAGGGTTTAGTGCAGGACAGTAACATGGGCACAACCTTTCATTTTGTTAAACATTTAAAATTTATTTTTTACGTGATTTAAAAAGTATTATGTATTTATCACATACACATTTTTTTTCGCCTCATTGAGAGAAGAAAATAGTTTTTAGAGCTATGGATTTTTACTCTTCTTCTTTGTTCCGGTTTAATTGTTGTATGACTTAGACCCGTATAATTGTATAGCAATTTGCCTAATTTTGTTATTTAAAGGCCTAGTGTTTACATATTTTTATCGCAAACACAAACTACACTTTCTGCCTTCGCTTTTTCTATAACTTAGTATTTGTGATTAAATAACATTTTTTTAATAAAATTTAAGACTGTTTGGCCTAATTTTTAAATTTTAAAATTGCAAAATTATATTTCAGGATTTGTTTATTTCTAAAGCAGCGTTTACACCAAAGTCTTTCACTAAGTTTTCCACAAGTTGCGGCAATTTGTTGCTTTTTCTACAAAATACAGCAACCTTTTTTGTCTGCGCGAATTCTTTGGCAACAAATTTTCCACTTGTTGCTCTAAATTTGAGAAGAGCAACTTTTAGTTTTCTACAAAAATCTTCCACTTGTTGCTTCAATTTAATCGCTTACAAATATTGATTAGATTAGTGTGCACTGATCGGTTTTCTTTGTTTTAGTGAGGATATAAAGGGTTATACAAATTATCTATTACAGACTCTGACGTATGCTATCAATTTTTTATACAAATATAATATAAACTTCAGTTACATTATTTGGAATGGATCACGGAATAAATAAATATTAATAATGCAGTGAATATGGAAATGAAAATGACCGTTAGTTTTTTGATCTAAAACTAAGCAAAATAAAATGATACTTAAACTACACAGTAAACATATAAAAATACATTTGTAATTTTTTTTTGGTTCGACATTCCTCTAAAAACCAATTAATTTAAATCGGGATCCTATTTAAACGTTTTCGTTAGCTATTTGGTAACTACCAATAGTGAACGGTCACGGAAATTCGGTTAGTACCGAAGAGGTTTTGTTTCCATAATAATGTCGTTTTCAACAAACGTAACTCTTACCACTGGGTGCATAATAATTCTTAGAAGGCCAATATAAACCAATTTAAAACAAGGCGAATCCTAGATGCCATCAAAATCCAAGAATGTGGAGAACTCAACAAAAAAATAAGGCCTTGCATCTAGAAACAACGTGGAATTCGATCTTTACCTAAACATATTTTTATGTACAAATATACGTACATAGTTTATAAAAAGCATAGAAAATATTTCGAAAATAACCAAAGTCACTGAGGGTATGTTAACAAATTAATGCTTCTACCTACATACTAATAAAACTATATGATTTTAAAAATTTTGTAACATCCCTAAAACTTAAGTAAAATAAAAAAACAAACAAAATGGTTTTTTTTTAACCCTTATTGGTGCATTTTTCGCAGAGAAACGTCGAAAAACCGCTATTATTGACAACTTTAAGAAAAACCATAATTGGACCCTTTTATAGCTGAAAAGCGGATCTTCGGGAAAGTGATTACACAGGTCCAGGTAGAAAATAAGTATTTTTTTCCTCTAAACACGAATCTGAAGTCAAAATTAGGGGTCAAACCCAAAAAACCGATACGGTACATTTTTCGGCAGAAACCTGCTACCACGGAATGTTTGGACTACGACTATGTAAGCTATAAAGATACAAAAAATTTAATGAAACAAAAATACAGTTTTTTTAATTGTTTATATAAAAAGTTATATAAACATTTTTGATAAGATAAATACTAAAGGAGATATAAACGAAAATGTAATTTTGACAAAAAATTTCAGACCAAAATAGAAAAAAATATTAACGTGATTTTTAGGATTTTTTTATTATAAATCATTTATTTTATTTCTTTGAATCCCAAATCACTCAAAATTTGCAAAAAAAAATCCAAAAATAAAAAAATTATTTATTTCTGGATTTTTTTCCAGGTAGCACAGTAAACGAAGGTGTAAACCTGAAGATCAGGTTGGACTGTCACAATTTTTTTTAATTTGAAGGTATTAATATATACAATAACCTCTGAAAATATCAGATATAAAAAAATGTCCGCAAGGGCCTGAAAATGGCCCTCAAGAGCCCGGAAATCCGTTTTTTCAACTAATTTTGTCGATATCTCCCGAAATATGACACTTACGCAATTCGTGTTTGGACGAAAATGACGAGCAGTTTATTAACTGCAAAAATGATTCCCATCACTTTTGTCAAAAATTTGATAGTTTTTGCAATAATCGGCCATAAATGCGCCGAGTATTTTTCGCACCTGCCCCGTATCTCAAAGGGTGTTTTAAGCTACTTACACTTCCAAACGGACGGACTAATTTTTAAATAACTTACGTAAAAATACATATTTTTGCATGATTTAAAGTTTACATGAAAGAAGGAACGTGTAGCAATAATATCTTGTTACTGTTTTCTTTTTTTTGTTTCTTTAGGATATAAAAAACTCTAGCCAAAGTTAGTTTTTGCTTGATATTTTGACCCTCCTACCAATCTGTTCATATTTTTTTATAAAAAATAATTTTACCGAATTCTTTTGGATTATGGAGCTTTGAAAGGTGTTGAATACATTCCGCAAATTCAATAATATGTCGAGTTTTTATTGGGACAAGAATTTCCTCAATTTTCCGGAAAACTAAAAAATTTGGAAAAAAAAGAAGAGTGCTATCGAGAAGGGGACAATCTAAGCTTTTGAATGATGTGCATTGTTAGCCGATATGGTCCTTGAATATATATATATATATATATATATATATATATATATATATATATATATATATATATATATATATATATATATATATATATATATATATATATATATATATATATATATATATATATATATATATATATATATATATATATATATATATATATATATATATTAATTAGCGATAAACCCGAGCATTTTTAAAAACTCCGGAAATCTAAAAGAACCGCCCTAAGCCCTAAGAAGAACATGTTGTTTATAAAAATACACAAAAATATTTATTGAGTCTTTCGGAATGTATTCAACACCTTCCAAAGCCCCATTATCCAAAAGAATTCGGTAAAATTACTTTTTATAAAAAAATATGAATACATTGATAGGAGGGTCAAAATATCGACCAAAAAATTAACTTTAGCTCGAGTTTTTAATATTCTAAAGAAACAAAAAAAAAGGAAACAGTAACAAGATATTATTGCTACACGTTCCTTCTTTCATGTAAACTTTGAATCATGCGAAAATATGCATTTTTACGTGAGTTATTTAAAAATTAGTCCGTCCGTTTGGAAGCGTAAGTAGCTTAAAGCACCTTTCGAGATACGGGGCAGATGCAAAAAATACTCGCATTATTGCAAAAACCATCAAATTTTTGACAAAAGTGATGGGAATCATTTTTGCAGTTAATAAACTGCTCTTCATTTTCGCCCAAACACGAATTGCGTAAGTGTTATAATTCGGGTGATATCGACCAAATTATTTGAAAAAACGGATTTCCGGGCTCTTGAGGGACATTTTCAGGCCCTTGCGGACATTTTTTATTTATGATATTTTTAAAGGTTATTGTATACATTAATACCTGCAAATTAAAAAAAAAATGTGACGGCCCAACCTGATATTCAGGTTTGAGGTTTTTTCGGACTTCATTTACTGAACTAAGGGGTATACCTTAAAAGAATCCTGAAAATTTGGTTTTTTGATTATAACTCGAAAAATATTACATTTAGACAAAAAGGTTATATGACTGAAATTAAAGGTCTTGTGAAAATACATAGTTTATATTATGTAAAATTTTATGTACTTTTATAGTTTTTGAGATATTGACGTTTTATATTAAAAAAAAAGTTGATATCTGAAATTACGCCTTTTCTCGATTTTTTTGCTGTTTTAAACCCAATTTTGACTTCAGTGGCAAAATATATGTCAGAAAATCTAAATCTGACATACGGCACATACAACTTTCTTTTGTGGACTTATGTTATTAATAACATGTTGATTAAACAGGCTAAAGGCGGTCCGATGTGTGTTTTTTTTATTGCGATTGAAATATTCTGCAGTGACATTTTGGACGATTCAGCGTAATAAATGTAATTGTCCGGTTATAGTAAACGGAATGTAGTAAACAGATTATTAAATTTGTATACATTTGGTAAAAAGGGTAAGAAATGGCTTTTAACATTACAGTAAATACGAGATCTCGCTCTTGGAGTATATTTCTCCTAACCTACTTCGACTCCCCACTACCCTACCCAAAAGCGAAATAGCGTATGATGCACAATGTTCGAAGCCGTTTTTCACACTTTTCGCTAAATTTATATAAAAATCAAAGATATACAAGTTTTAGAATAAAATATGAAGTTTAATAATCCGTTCACTACATTCAAATCGGGCAATTACAGTTAATACGCTGAATCATCCAAAATATTACTGCAAAATCTTTAAACGCAATTTAAAAAAAAACACACATCAAAAAGCGTCCGCCTTTAGCCTGTTTAGACCACATATTATAGATAATAATTTTTCTAAGATAAGCTTTCTAACTTCAAACCGGTCCAAATTACAAATTTTTTAAAATTTGCCAGTTTTAGCGGTTTCTTCGACTATTCTTTGCAGAAAATGGAATAGCAAAAAATTATTTTATTTGTTGTTCAATGACAAAAGTCCTATTGAACGTATTGCGATTAATATACTAAATTATTTCTCACTCTAAAAGAAAAAATATCTTGACATTTGTTTTTACATAAAAAACTTTGATAATTTTTTTTTTAATTCTATTCACCTTTTTTCAAAAATATTTTTAAACTATGCTAAGATACGCAGAGTTAAAATTAGTATAAGAACGTATGCAATTTTACTTTGGTTTGGAATCGTATCTTAGAGTCAATATGAATTTGTTATATAAAAGCTCTATAAGGCAAAAATTATTCCAGCACTTTTTGCCCTTATAACCGTCATGTTCTGTAAAGATTCTTACAGAATAAATTAAAATTTCAATAAACTAGTTTTACTGTTTGGGCCTCAGAATATTTGTAACAACAAAAGTTGTGGTGAGTTTCCGTTTGACCTTCGACCAGTAAAGTCACGCGATAAAAAGCTACATAGCTTTTTCCGGGAAGGGCGGTTGTCGGATCGGTATCAACTGTTTTTAACCTTCGGGGATCAAGGAGAGACTCACGTCATTTAATTAGGTCCTTCTTCTGGGGATAGGTGCTGTGAGCGAAAAATCCTATAAACTGGTGCTTTTCTGTTTTTGTGTTGTGCACAAGGTGTTTTCCAATGGTGAAAGATGGATATGCGCGTAGCAATAAGCGTTAGAACTGACAGAAACTGGATATGCGCAATACCAGTAGCGGTCCTTGGCTTGACCGCCATTAATTTGTGCCTTGCATTGATTTAAAATTAATTTTACAATTTTATCAAGATTTCTGGGGACTTCGAGCCCGAAATTCAGATTTTCCACCGACGCAACCCTGGAAAGCTCTGTCCGAAAGGGAAGTACTGACAGATCGGACCTGAGGGGACCAGAGCCAAAAACAAAGAAAAAAAGAAAAAGTTTGTGGAATTTGGCTCTTGATAACTAAGCGTCTTGTGTATTGCAATAATAAAATCATTATTGCTATCTTAGACTTACTATAATATTACTATTAATAATACTATTAATATACAAGATTTCATTCCTAATATAAAAAGAGACATTTATGAAAAATGGAATAAAGTCTGGCGCAGCTACGGTAGCAAAAGCAAAAACATTCTACTACAAAATACATAATAACATCCCAAAAAAACATTGGTACTATCAACACCCCGCATCTAGAAAAATAATTTACATTATTAGTCCACGCAAACTTAACCATGGGCGCTTCCCAAGTCATTTAAATAAAATCGGCGTTAAGGAAAACCCCTTATGCCCTTGCGGTGAATATAGCGACGTTAATCATATCCTATTTAACTGTCAGCTCTACCAAGAACAAATAAATAAATTTATAAATGATCTTCTATCTAATGACTTTTCGCTGCCAATATGGCTCCCGGAAATTTTAAAAAGCAATAACCCGACAGTGATTGTTACTCTTGGGAAATACTGTCAACAAATAGGCCACAATATATAGATTAATTTATAATTGATTAGTAGTATAGCCTAAATCTTTCCTTTATGTTTTTTTTTCCTTCTTTAGTGGTCCTCTTTGTGTGTCTTGTACTAAAAGTCATCCTGACGGATCCCAGGATGTGAAGCGTGTGTCCCTGTCCATATGGGTTTAGGGATTTTACATATTAGAGTAAACTATTTAGATCCGTGGCCAAAACACATAGTATGTAAGGCCAAATAGCCCAGATTTAAAAAAAAAATATTTTCATCCTATAAAGGACGAATTATAAGGCAAAAGCGTTACTTATGAGGTAATTTGCAAGGTTTTAGCTATCACCCCGCTTTAGAAAAGATTATATGTTTAATAGCATCTATTTTTTTTTTGTTCACTATGGTATCCAAAAAAATCATTTTAAAATGGAATTTAAAAAGCATTTTATACATTAAATAAAAATACTTTGACAGACGTAAATTCCATTTATTTAAAATGACCAGTCTCTCGGTGTGTATTACGAGTATAAAGGAAAAGCAATGTACATATATGAACCTGCTTAAAGTTATGTAATCGACAATATAATTTAATAACTAGGTCGATATACCAATCTTAAATCTTAAACTGGTTTCCAAAATTGAAAGTTATGTAAGATAGATCTTGAAAATTGATTTTGTTTAAACACGGTGGATAACAAATGTGTTACTTTCTACTATAACCGCTAGCAACTAGGACAATTACCAAATAAATAAGTACCGAATGGTCTGTGTCGCTTCCTAAACAGGGTGGCCGGAAATAAGAATGACAACGTTAAAAAGGATAAGATATAAGATATAGAAATTAAAATGGAAATGAAGCTAACTTTTATTCAATTGATTTTTATTTAACCCATTTACACTTTTTACGCAATGCAAACGTCCATTTAAACCCATTTATCTTCAAAAACGTTGATTATACATTATATATAGAGGAACCTTTTACTTAAAAATATTTGGGAAATTGTAATTAAAAAAAATTATCTTACACTAAAACGTTAAAAAATAGCTTCTAAAATATTCAGCCAGTTTTTATCTTTTACAACTAACACTGATAGCAATACGGTTGATCGAATATTAAAAAAAAGTTCCCTAATAATTTTAACTTATATTTATAAGCCTATTGATCTACTGTAAATAAGTCCATAGCTTGTAAACTCTTTTGATTTTTTTTTAAATCACTAAAACTTTTTTGATATAAATATGTTTAATATCAACTCTTAAAATTTGTCATCGCCGTTTCTGAATATGCTTATAAATCTGATTTTATTTTCTTTTTATAGTTCTAAAACTTGTTTAAAAAAAAAGAAAATGTTCCTTTTGTATGTTCTGTATAATAGTAGTTTACAGGTCTTAAGCTCTATATCGGCGTATTCTACTAATATAAAACTACACAAGAAAACATACGAGTCGTTTAGATGCAAAACCCGTCAAATCACAAAAATACAAAAAATAAGTTATTACCAATTTACGACAATTTAAAGTGTTTTCCACCTATTTGAATGGTCATTTCTCATTATACGTTTAAATTCAAAACCCGCCAACTGCATCAATCATTTAAATACATATTACGCCAAGTCAATTTCAACCAATAGATGCATCCGAAAGTATCGAGACGTTTCGGTGAGGGTATGATTGAAATTTGCACATGTTTTTATTACTTTTAGTTTTAGTAACTTTTAGATTTTGTTTTGTGGTGCAAGTATTTGCTTTTTTGATTTTTTAAAGTTCATAATGGCTTTACTGGAAATTAAATTATGCCAAACCCATCAGTTTTCAATTTATTTGTACCAAAAAAATTATTTTAGAAAATATAGATAACAATGTTACCATTTGCGACAGTGTTAATTACAGAAACGATTGTAGAGTTGCAAAAGGCATTATTAAACGTTGTAAAACAGTACTTATGCTAAATTCTGATACTATGCCACTCGGTAGATCTTTAAATCCCCAAGAAGCTACATCTGTAGCGAATTTATTAGGAAAACATTATGAAGATAAGTAGAGAAAGTTGCCAAATTTAAAATTCTACAAAGAAACAAAGAATTGTCTGACCAAGAAGTAGTAGCTATGCAAATACCCCTACAAAATAATAATGATACTGCTTGCTGCCAAAATAATGACAATCTTGGAGTGGACCTGGATTTAAGGATTTAGATTAATGAAATAGGTTACAATTTTTTTTATATTGAATTAAATTCAATTCTCATTTTTGTTCTAAATAATTGTTCAATATTAAGACTCATATTTTATATTACATGCGTAATAAACAGACCTTTATAAAGGGGTGACATAATTTCCATATATTATATATATATATTATATATATATATATATATATATATATATATATATATATATATATATATATATATATATATATATATATATATATATATATATATAGGAATTTTATTTTTTATTAGAAATAAAATTACTATTAAATTTTAAAGGTTTTCAACATAATTACTAAATAATATAATTAAATAAAATATTTAAAAAGGGCTTTAATTACCAAATAAACAAATAAATTATATGTAAATACTTATTTAAATAACCCACTCATCTAGGAACTTTGCGGCACAATAAAGGTCATAATAATTTTTAATTAATGCATTAGAAACAACCTACAACATTTTCACGACCACTTAAACATTAAACATAAATATCTACATAAGCAGAGTAAAACAATGGATACCGCTTCTTATTAAGCACGATAAACATTACTATTTAATTATGTAATTGTATGCATTCTAGTCACCTACATTCGTTTCCGAAAAACAGTGTTATTAACGGAGCTGGGAATGTTGAATTCTTTTAAAAAAATAGTACTACAAGAAATACATATTTCCCAGACTATAAAAGATGTTCTAGAGCTAAAAAAGATAAATATACAGGGTGGTCCTTAAGTACGTTCCGATATTAAGAAGGGTCGTTCTATAAACAATTCTAAGGAAAAAAGTTTATATAAACCTAGGTCCGCAAACGCTTGATTTGCAAGATACAGGGTGTAAAATAAAAATTGAACGAAACCTTTTCTGTACTTAATATCCTATGTTACCCCTTATTTGTATAGTATTGTATAGTAGAGTAGTTAGTTTTTTTTACAATAAAAACCAAGAAAAAAATCCTTCCTGCATTCTATTTGTTTTGTATTCCTAATCACTCTAAACGCATATGATGTGCCAAAAACGGCTCATTTTATAAAAAAAAAACAAGAAACGTTTTTTGTGTATTTTAAGTTGGGACACTAAAAAAGTCGACACAATTTGAAAAAGTGAGTAGCGTACCATCGATTCCGTAAAAAATCATGGCCGACTTCTATTATCTACGCCACTGGTGAGTCCCATTAATTTTTAATATCTGCAAAATATGGAGCTTGAGGTGTTGTTATCATGTACCAAGTTTAAATAAATCAGGTTAAGGTGTTTCTGGTAAATAAAAAAGGCGAATTTTCACACCCTGTATCTTGCAAACGAAGCGTTTGCGGACCTATAATCTGATAAACTTTTTTTCTTGAATTGTTCATGGAATGACCTTCTTAAATATCAGAACGTAGTTAAGGACCACCCTGTATAACTTTTTAAAAGTAACCTTATTTTCATAATTTCACTTTTTGAATCATTCGCTAACGAGATGGCCTCATATACAGGGTGCCACAGATTCGAGTGCATGCATGGGGATTTCGGAAACCGTAAGAGATAGGAAGTCGGTTAAATTATGGCAAAGTTGCGCATTTAGGTGGCTAACAACATGCCTATTAGAAAGTTGTAAAATTCCGAGTACTTCCGGAGATATCCGAAAAAAACCGAAATTTGCTGATTTCGTTTTTATTTTTTCCTGACGTTATTTAAAGAGATATGGAAAAACAAAAGACACTTTCTCATGGCCACTTTTTAAGCTCTACAAAACAGCGTTGAGAGATTTTCCGTACGACGTTTCGTTTTCTTTAAACCATCTTCAACTTTCTTTTTTTAAATACGGACCAAGGTTTTTATTTAATATTTTTGAACCCCTTATTATCCCAATTACAAAAAATGTATAACACTTAATATTTATTTACAAATATGGAACGCCCCTATAAGAAATGATGTGCGTTCTTTGTCTAACTCATTGTCTCTTATGGAAAATATGTTTATTTAACAGAAAAATATTAAGTGTTATACATCATTGTAATTGGGATTATAATTGCTTTTAAAAAATGCAATAAACAATTAGGTGCCGTATTTAAAAAAATAAAGTTGATGATGGTTTAACGAAAACGAAACGTCGTACGGAAAATCTCTCAACGCTGTTTTGAAGACCTTAAAAAGTGGCTATAAGAAAGTGTCTTTTGTTTTTTCATATCTCTTTAAATAACGCCAGAAAAAAATAAAAACGAAATTGGCAAATTTCGTTTTTTTCCAGATATCTCCGGAAATACTCGTAATTTTACAACTTTCTTATAGGCATGTTGTTAGGCACCTAAATGCGCAACTTTGCCATAATTTAACCGACTTCGTATCTCTTACGGTTTCCGAAATCCCCATGCATGCACTCGAATCTGTGGCACCCTGTATTTCTGCATAAGAATTTTTTATTTATTAAAAGTTAAACATTTAACAAAGGACAAAAATTAAATTTTTAGCCTAGTTTACGGCTTATCTTGACGCTTCTTAGACCTGCCATTGAAATTTTACGAATTTTTGTTCATATTTGTGGTTAAACATTTAAAGAGATTGTTTCAATTTACTTCATGTTAACAGATAAGATGCCTCAAGTGCGGTCATATTTATTAGCTTACTTACTGAGTGAGGGCAAATTGTGGGGCTTTACATGAGGCAGGTGTGCCAATAAAAAAAATTGGAAAATAAACAAATCTATCTTTACGTACCATTTTGAGATATTGTCAGGCATGAATCCAAGAAGGCCCAGAATATAGAGAGCTAAGAGCACCGAATAAAGAGTCATGCTAGATCGCCGACTAAGACTTGACTCTTAAATCGGCCTATCCACATGTGATATTGTATGGCTAATTTGTCTGACGAGCATGTCCAGTGGATGAATTCGTATATGTGCTCCCGCGTACTTGCGGGATATGTTCTATTTGCTGTCTATCGTTTCAGACGAAAATCATAATCGCGAGCCGAGCGAATCTTCGTATCAGTAGTTGTGACGAGCTTGTCTGTGCTCGCTAGATGCGAAATGACGTTTGTTGATAACACACAAACTTTTACTGCTTTATACATATCAAAGCCTTGCCTGTGGAAGGTGAAGAGTAAATATTCTAAAAAATGGAAATGTGAGATAATCAGGTCCATCTTAGTGTTCAGAAATTTCAGTTTTTGGCATCAGAAAGAAAAGTCAGTCAGATTATAAAGTAACTTTCCTTACTGCTTAATAACACCAAAATGTATTTTTTTTATTCAAGTCAAAGTAATCTTACAACCAACATTGGGCTGCATATCTTATAAATCATTTAATTGCCTTTAAAACAATGCAAATTATGTTTTTGTAATAGATTTATTTTAAAATTATCTCTTGAATCGACACATGTATCGCGGAAACATTTTGTTTCTGGAAATATTCCAAAATAATTTAATTTATAAAATCTATCCTGATTCAAGTTCTTAACATTAATTTAGTACAATAAGAGTTGTGTGGATATTAAAACACATACATCTGTATTAATTTGTTATTGGATTTTTCAGAACTTTAGATATCTGCAGGGCCCGCTTTAGGGGGGCAACCCGGGCATCTGCCCGGAGCGGCAAAAATTGGGCCGATAATTTAATTTTTAATTTTTTGCCCATTAGGCATTTACTATTTACTTTGTGAACAATAAAATCTTATAATTACGAATTTATAAAAAGCTTTAAAATCGTTCTTCCGGGCCGGCCTTCTTTATTACGCCGAATTGTGCCCAATACGCAAAAATTTCTAGCTAAAAAAACTTCTTATTTTAGTCCAGAAGCATAAGGGTTAAGTTTAAATATTTGTTTCCACTATGGTTATATGAACTTTCTTTTGTAATGCTAAAGGTTCGAAAAGAATATGTACGCTAATTTAAATACAATAAATTAAGACAATCATCCAATAATTATGTGCCACTAATTCATTTTTATATGATTTTTAAATAATTTAAATGGTTTGGAACAGCGTTTCTCAACCTTTTCTGACCCGCGGACCAGTAATTTTTTTTTTAAATTCGCGGACCATTGATATTTTTTTAACAACAAAATTTTACTAGGTATTAAAGAACTACTACAGAAGTTAATCGTAACATTTTTATTATCATTTACTTACAATAATATTTAAATGTGAAGATATGTAATTTTATATACATATAAAAATTAGGTATATAAAGCGTTAACAAAAATTACAAAAAATTATCACAAACTTATAGACATAGGAGGTAGGTAGGTAGGTAGGTTTAAAGTGAGTGGGTATAATACCCTTCCACCGCGAACGATCGGTCTATTGCCGACACCCTTTTATATTTCTCCCACCAGGTCCAGACTCCTAATAAATCTGATGATCCTGTTGGGAGAGAGATCTTTCACCTCACCCGGCAACAAGGTGTCATTGCCGAGGATTGCGAATCTTAGTCGTGCCATTGCTGGGCACGAACAGAGTATGTGTTCTGCCGATTCATCCCCCTCCATGCACATGCGGCACTCGGCCGATCTTGTGCATGTGATATTTTAATCTGCAGTGTCCCGTGTACAGTCCCACTAGAGTTTTAAGTTTAAGGTGTACTCTTGATTGCTCCAGTAGTTTGACAGTACATTGTTGGTTCGGTGGGCTTATGAAGGTCTTCGTGTGTCTGAGACCCGGAAGTCCATGCCAGTACCGAAGATTTTTTCTTTGTGTCCAAGCTGATATAAACTGCTTGGCCATTCCATAAGATATACCGATGACCGGTTCCGGCCCTGTGAATTTTGTTTCCGCCCCCCTTTTGGCAAGGAGGTCTGCGGATTAATTATTATGCGGAAAAATATTATTTTTTGATAGCTTTAACCTTAAACGCCCTCTAGGCTGGTGTGTCCAGGTATCCACGGTAGTGTAACCTTATTGTTTTGACCCAGTTTGATCAGCGCATCCTTGCAAGTCCAGACGGTTTTCGAATTACACCGGCTGGATTCATGAGCCTTTAGAGCTGCTTGACTATCGGAGAATATTTTAATTAACCAGCGATCTAGCACACATCTCAATAGCAAATACCTCCGCTTGAAATATGGTTGCGAGAGTGTCCAAGCTAAAGGAAAACTCTGCCCTCGGCCTCTGTCCATATATTCCAGCTCCAACACCGTCCTTGGTTTTGGAGCCATCGGTGTACCAACAGATGTCAGCCCGGAGCAGGTCGGTCGTTTTTCGATTCCAGTCCTCCCTTTGTGGGTAAACGACACTGTAGGGCCGGTTGTAATTGGTTGCTGTAGGCATTATGTCTAAGGGCATTCCCAGTCTGTCACAGGTCAGGACATTCCTAAGGAGACTGGTGGTCTCCATATGACACGCCTGCGGTTTGTTACTGACCGCTTGATAGAGACTGTAGGTTGCCCATCTTGCATCTCTCTCCGAGTAAATATGCAGAGGAGGCAGTCCTAGGAGGGCTTCCATGGCCGCCGTTGGTGTCGAGCACAGCCCGCTCGTGATCATTAGGCAGTCCTGTCTCTGTAGGCTAGATAGCTTTGCTTGGGTTAGCCGCTGGCTGCCCCTTGCGCCACCATGCCACAGAGCCATACGTGATCATTGGTCTTATGACTGTCACGTATAGCCAGTACATCAGTTTTGGTTGCATGCCCCAGGATTTGCCACAGATCCTGCAGCATGTCCAGAAAAATAGGGTCGCCTTAAGGGTGACTGTTTCTAGATGCGAATTCCAGCTAAGAGTGCTATCTAGGATCAACCCCAGATATTTTGCTTCTTTCGCAAATGGACATAGGAACACAACAAAAAATATTACTCTTACGATTACTAAAAAAGGATGGCCGAAAGGCTAGAGCGGGCCCTGGATATCTGCAACAAGCTTTTTACGAATCATTTTTTAATAATATTCATAGGTATATAAATAGATTGGTTTAACTTTTTAGCATTTCTTAAATTATAAATCATTTGAATGTATTAAACATACATATACACGCATATAATATCCACGTGAATATTTCATGTGAAAAATTATACGTACTTCACTAATTCCAACAGCGTTAGAACGTGACAAACAATATGCTTTGCTGTTAGTTTATACCTTGTCCATGTCTAAACAATTGATGCGTGTTAAATAGAGGTATGTGTTTAAAACGTAATAACAGTGGCTACTTTAAATAATAGGTAACAGTTATCTTTACTCGTTGCAAAAGCGATTTTTGGTGAGAGATCATATTAAAACTCGAGGCCATTCAAAACTTTTAAACACCTGAAAAAAATTTTGCCTTGTGTATTATACAGGGTATCCCAGAATATATGGACAATCTCTCGGAATCTAACAGAAAACCTAAAAATATTATGACAAGTTCCAATAAACTCTTTTCCTATGACCCACCCCTACGGAGATACAGGTACCTAACGGACGCCCATGGAAATCGTTTTTGGTAAAATAACTTTTAAAATACTAGGCGTAATTTAATATTTTTTTAAGATGATGGTTACTAGATAAGTCTTCATAAAATGAACTCATTAAATCATATTTGACTTATTTAGTTTGCTAGGCACGGACTAGCTTTGACACATTAATAGCAATTCTTTTAACACCCTGTATGATAAAGGCTAAACACTATTATTTTTTGATAGCTTTAACCTTAAACTAAAAAAAATGTATTATTAATTAACATCGAGTAAAATCAACTGTTTACGAGAAATAAAATATCATGGTTGGTATTTTTTATATTATACAGGGTGTTTCTAATTATACGTCAATATTTAGGAAAGCAATTTTTGGGTCTATTTTAAAAAGAAAACCTCATGTGATCGTATGTCCTAAACGTCTTTACTTTTGAGATACAGGGTGGTAAAATTTTCAGAAAATAAATCATCTATTATTATTATCTGTAATACCATTTAAGATATTTTAATGAAACTTGTCACAAATGTACTATGTATCAAGAAGCATTTTTTAGTGTACCACATTTTTTTTAATTTCCACCACTGTCGTTCGTACAGAATTTGACCTGCCTATTTGGGCAAATATGAAGTTTTCTTCATAAAACGGACTCAAAAACTGCTTCCCTAAATATTGACGTACAATTAGAAAACACCCTGTATAATGTTAAAAAATTACCGACCCTAATATTTTATTCCAGCAAACAGTTGATTTTATCGATGTCAATCAAAAATACCTTTTTTTTAGTTAAGGTTAAAGGTATCCAAAAATAATATTGTTAAACCTTTATCATCCAGGGTGTTAAAAAAATTGCTATTAATGTGTCAGAGCTAGTCCGTCCTTGGCAAACTAAATAAGCCAAATATGATTTAATAAGTTCATTTTAAGATGACTTATCTAGTAAGCATCATATTAAAAAAATATTAAATTACGCCTAGTATTGTAAAAGTTATAAAAAAACGATTTTCAGAGGCGTCCTTTATATACCTGTATCTCCGTAGGGAAGGCTCGTAGGAAAAAGTTTATGGGAACTTGTCATAATATTTTTAGGTTTTCTATTAGATTCCGAGAGATTGCCCACATATTCTGGGACAACCTGTATTAATGTCTGTTACTTACCTACAATATAAAAGTTTTGGTAACTTTTATATTAAAAAAAAAATAATGTAAAGAAAATTTAGGCTGTCGAAAAATAATCCATGGGAAATAGCAACGATTTATTGATAACGCTATCTGTAATAGATTTCAAATTATAATAATTAAATACCATTTATTTGGCCATTAAAAATGTCAGCTAGAGACTGAACTTTACGTTTATGGATTGAATGGTAAATAAGGTCCAATCAAACAGCAAGCTAAAAATGGCTTGCTAATAAAAACGATGTTTGACTTAATTTAAATTAAATTTTGACATATTTTCCTGAAAAATTTTAAACTTACCGAAAACCGAATTTCCATTATGAAATCTGCATTGGCGCCGTTGTTGACCTTAGTGCCTTTATTATGTGGCTAGATGTCCGAAATAGTATTTAGCCAATTATTATACTTCTAGCTTTATTCGTTTTTGCAAAAAAGAGGTTGCAACCCCTAACTTTAAAATTGTTTTTCTACGAAACTGTTATAGATATTTGAATAAAAACCAAGCGACATGGAAGCTTATATTTAGTATTTCATTTCATATATTTTTCATAATTTTTTAACCAATTATAAGCCAGGAAACCAAAATGTAAAAAATTAAGGTTGTTTTTTTCAGGCTAGTTCTCGAGATACACCAACCAAAAACCTTACGTATAATCACTAAGTAACTATAACTTATACCAGTAACATGAATGTGCGACGGGTGAAACATATTGAATAATAATAATAATAATGAATTTCTATGTAGGTAGGCACATAGTGTATTTTAGTCCATTCAAAACGTGGGTTCTGGGTGCCCAATTTCTCTGTAAGTAAAGACTACCTTCAGGGTATGTTTTTGGATCGCTGATTCCGAATTTCGGGGTCCCGCGGCTCGGAAATTCTGGCATCACCCATAAAAATGCAAAAAACACCCTTTGTAGGGGTTGTTTTTATAAGAATCTATGGATATGTTCTTTAGGCACCTAGAAAATACTCTTAGAAAACGTTTTTTTGGGTGGCTAATTCCGAATTTGGGGATCCCGAAACCCTTGAACCCCGGGAACTAACCCTAAAAGGGCAAAAACACCCTTTTTACAGGATTAAGAAAAATCTTATGAAAAATTAATAGACATTATTAAATATTGATGAAAATTTGTATTGGTCATAACATTATACTAATTTGAGCCTAAATTAAATTTTAGAGTAATTTATTGGGAGTGAAACAACCCCCTATCATTCCTAAAATATCGTACAATTAAAAAAAATACAAACGAAAAAATGTTGTGCTTTTTGTCTAAAATTTTGAATAATTAGCCATTTTACCACCAAAAAAAAAATTTCTTAATTAGCACTCCTTTTGGGAGCTTAGAAAATATCCAATTCGAATTAAAAGTAAAACAATGAGTTTAAAATTTTTCTTTTGTATTTTTTTTATTATACCAAAAAATTCGTTTACAAAAAAGTATCACCAGTATGCAACAGTAATCATTCTAAAATAATTGTTGTAATTTTGATTTGAATTGGATATTTTATAAGCCACCAAAAGGGGTACGAGGTGTACTTAAAATCCCTTAGCGAAGGGAATTATTTGTTTGGTCGTAGAATGGCTATTTATTCAAAAAATTTAAAAGCCTAGAAAGTAAAGTTTACAATTTTTATATATGTATACCAAATACGAATTTTGAAACTAGATAGACTGGTCACAAACAATATGAAATAACAAACACACTCACACAATAAAGTGTTTATTTTTTATCTTAGGACAGTGTAAGAAGACTTAAAGCCTAAGTACTAATATACCGTAAATGCCTTAAGTGAAATAAGATGATTTTGTCTTTTAGGACGGCCCACAAAAGTCTTCTGTCGAAGCTTAGGAACTTGGGTGTACCATGGGTGTCAGGTTTTTAGATTAGTTTAACTTCTTTATTCCCCAGATAATGATGTCCAAAAAACGAAAATGAAAATATTGCATTTTCGCGAGGACGATTAGAAGGAAGAAGAAAATTTTCGCAGGTAGCAGGTCTCACAGATTAAGATTTCCAGGAACGCAGTAACAAACGGAGGTTTCTGGAATTAAGAACTCAACGGCCGAGTGATGATCGCGTTGTTAAATTTAGCAATGGACTTAGCAATTGTTACAAATTAACAATGGTTTAGAATGTTTAACAAAACGTCATTGTCAGTGTTATTCAATGATTTTAGTAGGCAATCTGTCAAAATTTGACTTTTTGTTAAACATTCTAAACCATTGTTAACTTTTAACAATTGCTAAGTCCATTGCTAAATTTAACAACGCGATCATCACTCTGCCGTAAGAGTTGTGGAAGAAGCCATTCCCAAATATGCATACAATTTTCTCAAAAGGGTCTGATTTCGGATTAGGTTGTAATGAAAATATTTCCAGTAAAATATTTTCATGGAAATGAAAATATTTAAATTTTCTAAACGTGTCCCGAAAATATTGGAATTATTGAAAATTTTGCTAATATGGGAACAAAATAATTTCCGAAAAAGTACGGATATTATTATGATTACGAATAATAAAATATCGATCTCGGGGGTTCACCGATTATTGCTTGTTGGCTCTTGCTTGCTTTAGAAGAAGTTTAATTGCACTCCCATAAAGACGGCATTGATGCTAAATATAATATTCAAGGTGTGGATGATATCGATGAAGATATGCCTCTTGATCAAGTTGCACAACTTGTGTTTCGTGTTCGTGTGTAATTAGTTTTTATAAATTTCACTGTTTTCTTTGCATTTTTAATACTTAAAACACACTTGTTTATTAATGTTCTACAAACGGCAAACACAACGTAACTTTAAGGTTGATCAGTGCCAGTTAATAACGTTGGCGCTTATTTCGATGCTACTGCGCATGCTTTTTATAACGGATAAGGTGTATTGCTGTTCAAATAGGTGGCTTAAAATCTCCCTAATACTTTTCATTAATTTTAGTATTGGGTTGTGAATTTTATGAAATTTTAAGATCTTAAAAATAAAATAAAGATTAATTTTATTCTTATTTTAAGTATTTCGGCTAAAAGTCATGTTCTTGAATTTGCGGTCAAAACGAATACTAACACAAAAATTAAATTTTAATTTATTATCTCAGACTTAAAAGCAGATCTTTTTCATTAGGTTATCATACGATAAATGTTGGTATAATATCAATGATGAAGATCGAATCTACTAAAAAAAGGTAAAAAAATCATTGACAAATAAAACTATGCTGTTTTTATATATTTTTTTAAATATTGGAGTTGCTTTAGAATTTTTTTTGAAATACGAGTAATCTAGATACCATCAACTGACATCAACCAATCAGTTTAAAACATATTGTAAAATATAATCTGTTCTTTCAAAATCACAGCACACTACACTTTAATACAGTGCAAGCTGCATTTAATGGCCTACTGAAGCTTATTTGAATAAAGGTTTTTCTGACTTTATTTTAAAAGCAAATGTCACATATAGTTAAAAGAGAATTTGATAAGTTAGAAAAAGATAGAGGGTGGAATTTGAAGGCAATAAATTTAAGTTACCTCCAGTTAACCGGAAGTCGGAAAAATAAATTACTAAGCCCTGGAAAATGGGAACTATCCGCTATAGAAACCCTCCCAATTTTAGAAAAATACCTTTGTAAGTAAAAAAGTAATCAGGTGTTACATATTCGCTGGATCAGCCGGCATAAGGCGTATGTATGGTGTTTCTTAAATTATCTCTTTTCTCTTTTCTTCATGTTTTTACCCATAGTATCTAATTTTTTATGGGAAGTAGACATCTGACAACTTAAGGGCAACAGTAATCCTTTATTACCTCTAACAAAATTATTTGCTTTTGTTCCTTGTTGTAAGCTTTAAATATTATGATTTTTGCAGTGACTGACACATTCTTTCGGCCGATGCGGCAGTTTAATTTCTAGCTTCATATATTTATAATTTTACAAAGAAAATAGAGTTATATTTCGGATATAATATGTAGTTACTAGTACGTAGTAAACTAATTATTAAACTAATTAAAGTACGTACTGTTGAACGAAGTACAATTAAAATAATAATATCCTGTCACCTTAAATAAAGTTGTGTGAGCATAAAACACAGCAAAGTAGTTTGTGAAGGTATTATAATAATAAGTCAAAGCAATAAGAGTGACCTTACCAAGGCATTTTCGCCGCGTGAGCTTTTTAATCATACTAAACTCCAACCATGTTAATGTATATCTTTCGTGTATGAAACATGTGACAGCATAACAAAAAATATGTTGTAAGGTAGCAGGTACTTAATATATTCAAGATGTTGGACGTCTTTAAAACGTTGGGCAATAATAATATTTTCTTTATTTTGGAGGGCATAAAGAGGCGCAAGTTGTTACTTACGCCTGTGTCTAAAAATATATGACTCACTACGCCCTCTTTTTGCGGGTAGTAAACCCTTTGCAAATACTCGTGGCACACCATTGTATCCTATTTGTTCCTAATACCAAGAAATCGTCTGGGCTGGATTGCACAATAGTCGTCTTAAAAAAATGTACTCCTAAGCTAACCCGCCTTTTTCGAATTTCACGGGAATTTTTCCGAAGAGCTGGAAAGCTGCTCGTGTGCATCTTGTACAGATTTATTTACAGCTTTGGGTACTTTCAGGTCTTCAGTTAGTGGACTATCGTGTAAATAGTTTGTGTTGGATACATTTTTTTTTGTTGCTTATCTTAAATATCTTGTTGATGTTGTGTGTGTAGCGCCGCAAAAATAGGGCCTTAAATGATTCGGCGTATTAATTGTAGTTGTCCGATTTGAATTTAGAATACGTATTATTAGGTAGTTAGTAAATTTTTAAAGTGTGCATGCGTCAAATCCATATAGAAATCAAAAATATACAGGTTTCGAATAAATCTTAAAATCAAAGCTATACAAGTTGTAAAATAATATTTACATAATAATAATCCGTTTACTTATTTCAAACTAAACATTACTATTAATACGCTAAATCGTCCAAAATATAACTAGATACTTCCTGGACATCGTGGAACTTTACCTTATTTTAACGACATATTATAAACATCAGTATCCAAAAGATCGATTTTTAAACTTTTAAAGTGTCCAAGTGATACATTTTTCAAAAAATGGACTCTTTTTCGACTTTTCTCCTCGAAAAATACATCGATAAGGTTTTACAAAAAACTATTTTGTTTATTGATGTAAGCTTAATATTGGGCCAAGAGCATGGGCGTAGCGAGGTACGGGCAGGAAGGGGCAGCTGCCCCCTAGAAGAGCGGTCGTTCGCTGGTAAACTGTGATTCTGACGAGCTTTATAACTTGCGACGCTTCTTATAAGACCTAATAAACTAACAAGCTTGAAGGCCTGTGAAATCCAACTATACATGATGTGATCTCTAATATAATTTTTTTACATCATTTCTTACTCTTCTTCTGTGAAAACCCAAAAGATTTTTTAAAAAAGTAGAAAAGAACCCTAACTAAAATAGACATAGGAGCAGAGCGGGTGGGCGGGATGTGGGCTGAGAGGGGAGGCAACTGATCAGCCAATGTTGTGCTCCTTCATCGGTCGCCGCTCTCATTCATTCAAGCTATTACTGATTTTCATTTTTTTTAATTACTACCACCACTGGTCATGTGAAACTCATATGGTAAAAACAATGATCAAAACAAACAATATAATCTAGGATTTTTTTTGTCTGCCCCCCCTTATATACAATCCTGGCTACGCCCTTGGCCAAGAGTAGTTATTATATGCTATTTAGCATTAAAAATCACCTTTAAAATGTATCGTAACCGTAGTCTACTCAAACCAATAGTAGTAATTAAAAACATTGCTTTGATTAAAAGAATTCTTTGTAGAGCCGCAGCTCATAAACAAAAACAAGCAGTTGCAAATAACTCTGAAAGAATGCAAGACCTACTTATCTGAAATTGTCTTCCAACGGCCGGTGGATGCCGCTGCTAAGAGTGATTTTCAATTATAGGTGAACACAGTGTCTTCGCGAATGAAAGAATTTACAAAGTATGCACACGATCTTGTTACCGACGTTGTCTGTATATCTATCCCAAGGTCAATATTTATATAGGTATAATTATTTACTTTTATTTACGCAGTGACGTTGCATATAGACCTGCCAGGATCCCAATAATATACCTGGTTTATTGGCACTAAGTGCTTTTTATGTTTTAACCAAAAACACTTACAGTGGTGGCCAACTAATTAAAGACGTTTCTTATAAAAAATAAAATTTTAAAAAATTCGGCTGTTTAAAATAAATTACGTTCAAATTATTTACAAAATTTTATCAACCATCTCAAGGCTAATAAATACTAAGTTCGGAGTTAAATACTCTGTGATACTGATAAGAAAATTTTTTAATATAAAAAAATGATAATGCAGATGGCCACATAATTAGAAGCGGCTATAAA
The DNA here is from genome assembly GCA_019359885.1 of Listronotus oregonensis. Lineage (NCBI taxonomy): Eukaryota > Metazoa > Arthropoda > Insecta > Coleoptera > Curculionidae > Listronotus > Listronotus oregonensis. The sequence goes on from JAHBCN010000973.1 coordinate 176,350, forward strand.
TAAACTTGCAGTATCTCTCAAACCTTTCTGGTGACAAGAGTTTCTTTCTTATTAGAGCCGCAGAACTTTCGTTTATTGTTTAAAATGGGTAGAAAAAAAAATTGTGATCCTACTACACGTAAATACTTACAGTAAAATAGCTAATCACATAGAATCTTAAAAATCTTAAGAATTTTTTACGCACTAAAACACATAAAAATTATGGCACACATGAAAACGTTCCACAAAAGAAAATACCTCGAATAACAGGCAAAAAACGGATAAAATGATCATTAGGATGGTTAAGAATGAGCCATTTCTCCCTTCTCGACAAATAAGAAAAGAATTTTCATCAGAGGTAAGAACATCTACAAGCACTATTAGACGACGTCTTATTGAGGCTAAGTTGTTTAGTCGAGTATCCCGGAAAAGCCACTTTTAACAAAGAAAAATCGCCAGGCAAGGTTGAAATTTGCTAGAGATAATTTTAGTTGGACCGTTAATGACCGAAAAAGGGTACTGTGGTCCGGCGAAACTAAAATAAATAGAATTGGCAGTGTTTGTTACAAGGCCAAGAAATTTAAAAAACGCTCCTGGATATACAGTAAGCACGGTAAAACATGGTGGTGGAAATATAAAGCTGTGGGGATGCTTTTGCTGGAAAGGTGTTGGTTCTTTAATCAAAATTGACATAAATATAAATTAATTTTGCAAGACATCATGCTTCCTTTTGCTCCTGACAATTTGCCTGTCAATTGGGTCTTTCAACAAGATGATGAGCCAAAGCACACAGCTAAGTCAGTAAAAAAATGGTTCAGAGATTGTAGATGTGTTTGAGTGGCCTTCATCTAGCCGTGATCTTAATCCTATCGAAAACCTTTGGGGTGACCTACAGAGATTGCTAGAGAACAAAAAAATTCAAAATTAAAAAGATCTTGACGAGGAAGCAAAGACAGCGTGGAAATTTATAAATTTAGAACGATTCCAACATCTAATAGAGTCCATGTCTAGGAGATGCAGGGCTGTGATAGCTAGCAAAGGGTTGGCTACCAAGTACTAGGTTCCTGTATTAATTTAATATTGATAAAATAGAATTTATTATTTTTGTTTCTAATTAGGTGTCCATTTTCACATTACAAATAAAAACTATTTTTTTGTTTAAAAACATAATTATATTATTTATTTGTAGTTTTATGCTTAATTGTTAGACATTACATACGGGGAAAAAATTAAAACTTTCTGCGATTTTTATTATTTTTGTTTATTACTTTCTAATTAGTTGGCTACCACTGTATATGTATATGTATAGGGCCAAGCTCCTATCCAAAAATATCGGCCTCTTAAAGTACTGAGATCTAAAATTAGACCAAGTTATATTTTGACCTATCAAGTTTTTTTCTAATCTTTATGTATTAATAAATGTTCTTTTTTCATTAACATAGATAGTTTTTTCCTCAATACAGAGAGATCAGTAAAAACCTGGCCAAGTCAAAAAAGAACCTAGAACTTAAAGTACTAAATCTAAAATTAGACTAAGTACTAGGTTCTATATAGCAATTTTCTTTGTTTAGTGAACAAAATCCTGCCTATATTTTAAGTTTTAAGACAATTACGACTTTAGAAACTTAGGTTTTTAAACTACAGAGCAGTAAACTTTTAAGAAATTTCATTCTATAAATGTGAATAAACATAGACGCATGACATTTGGGATAAACGTTTAGGTTTTTAATGCTTTTCTAAAACATAATTTGTAATCGTCTGCTACCCGAAAGAAGGGTTGAAATCTGCAACCCTCAGTGGTTTTTTCACTGTGTTTTTTTTTTCTGGGCTTGAAATTTTGCAATTTAAAAAATGGCTTTTGAAGGCTTTACTCATTTAAACACTTTTTTGTCTTGTACGTTTTGTTCGTAAATTGTCCGTTTTTAAGTAAAAATTATTCTTCCGCTAAGTTTAGAAGAAAACACCCTTAATTTGATACGGGCGTACGCCAACATGGAGTAGCCCAGACCCGACTTTCAGAATTACCCTGTGAACTGCCAAACCCGAACTCTTACTCCAAAATTTACCTCGAATTCTGAAAACCCTTTTTCCGTTCTAGTTGTTGCCTATTTAGCGATAATGTGTGTTTTTAAATTACGGCACAAAAGCGCATTATGCGGCACAATGCTCAGCACTGAGTGTTTCAACTACCACAAGGCGTCGCATAATCGGGCTTTAGTGTTTCAATTAATGCTCGCATAATGCGGCATTAATTCGCACTGTGCTCTGTACTTGAAAAACACCCAGTATTAGTATATCTATGATAGTAAGGACCTTTATTGCCAGTGTTAGTTGTCCAAGAGGTGTGTTATTATTTAAACTAGGGTTATCATATGATTAATATAATAGATTAAAGCCATTTATTGTATAACATTTTTCAGAGGGTGGTTTAGGCAACTTTTCAGCTTTTTGGGGTTAACTATGTTTAAGAGTAATGGGTTTTCTAAGTCGTATAATTATTTTGTAAACGTATTAATAATTGTGACAAATTAAAGTTGTTTATATTTTTAAAATTAAAAAAAATATTTCGATAATCCGGACACCTTAATACTTCGAACATATGCCTAAACGATATCTGCTATTCAACTTTTACTGTACTAAAAATACTAAATGTGACCTACGAGCTTAAATTTTATGTTTAATTAATGGATTCAAGATTAAATCGGTCCAATGATAAGTACAGGGTTATTCATTTTAAAGTAAACAGGGCTTTATTTTTGAAATCCCCTGTACTTTTTTTAAAAACGAATATAGCCATTTTGTGTATTTTTTTCCGTAGAATTCAATCTAATTAGAAAACATTTGAAACAAAAACAAAAGAGTTATAGCACGAGTGACGTATTTTTTAAATGAAATACCCCGTATATTTTTATATCAATATATAGAGATTTTCAAGAGAAATTCGGTGATATAGGGGTTGCTGGGTTTATTTCCTGCGGTTCTGCTGCAATTGACTAAAAACTACATGATACTATAAGGATAGTTTCACCTGAAAAAACCATAAGTCACAGGTGCTTATTTGTCAAAATCAAGAATTTTAAAAATACGTTTATTACATTTTGGAGGAGTTTTATAATGAGGTTTTCATTAAAAGAACGGCTTCAAATTATAACTCTCTATTATAAATGTGGAGAAAACGCCAGAAAAACACAACGAAGATATGCTAAAACTGAAGGTCTTATTCGAAGAAACAAAATCGTTACATATTAGAAAAAGGACTACAATGAGAAAAAGAAACCGGGACCGAGCTAGTTCTAAATTATTTTACTTTGTATCCAATGAAGTCAATTACTGACGCAGTTAGAAACTTGAGGTATGGCCCTACAAGAGAAGAGTAACCTATGCGACGGTTCAGAGAACACTGAAATATTTTAAGTATCTTTCATATTACGTTCTTTCAGTGCATCATTTAACACGTGAAAAAAAGGAACGTGCTTTCAATTTGTTACCCAAATTTTAATCCATGAACAAGATAACGATCCTACCTTGTTTCAAACGAACGGGATGTTTAACCGACGCAATAGGCACAGCAGGGCAAGACAAAATTTCAGGAAATTTCAAGAGGTTAAATGCCAAGGGAGGTCTTTTCTTCTTGTCTGGTGTGGTGTGCTTAACGATAAAATTGTGGGGCCAATATTCTATGAGAGATCCTTAACTGGAGAAAGATATTTCAATCTTCTTGAAAACGATATTGAGGGCATTTTAGAAGAATTGCCACTTGAAACGTATCACAAGATAATTTGGCAACAAGACGGAGCGCCGCCACATGCTGTTTGTCAAGTTGTGCAGTATCTCAATCGCCGATAAATCAGTGGAGTGGATTTTTTATTGCACATATTAGATGCCACTAATAGACCAGATATATACAATTTTGACACTTTTCTATGGGGTCATATGAAGAATGTAAAGCTTCTTCCAAAAATGGATTATACAAACTATCGCGAAAAAGTATAAATATTTTAAAATCTTGCTAAATAATAATTATTCGTCTTAACCAGATCTACAAATAATATCGGCAAGTTAAACGTATAGGAGGGGTTATAGATCATGTTGCAAAATAACGGGCAGGCAATAGAACCCATTAACTCCTATTCACGTAATTCTTAATTTTTTGTTATAAATATACTGGGTATTACCACTAAAATTTACCTCGTGCTGTATCTTTTGTTTTTTTTAAATGTTTTTCTGATTAGATTTTGAATTTAGAAAAATGATATGGCATATTCGTTTTTAAATAATAGTAAGTTTAAAGCCTTCTCCAAAAAAACCCATTATAAAACTATCTAAAAAGTAAAAAACCCTATACTTTTAAATTTGCATTTGGAAAGTTTTAATTTAATAAAAAAAAATTGTTGAGTAACTTTAATATATCTGCAAAATTTCAGCTTCTCATTGAAAGGTGTGTCAAACTGTTACCAATTTTGAACCTGTTACGTTGAACACGTTTACATCACATGTAGGTAATAATAGTAAATATAAAAAAATTGCAAAATATTGCTGCTACTGTATTTTCGCTATTTTAAAGTAGTCGTTACTTGCAGTTAAACCAAAAGTAATCTACAAATAAAAAATAGTTTTAGCTTAAAATTGCTTCTTATGAAACTATATAACAAAATACCTTTTTAAATTTTTTTGGGTTTGTGTACTGCTAAACCAGTATAACATTTTAATGTTTCTGTTTCATTTCATCCTTTTTTTGTTATTATTTATGACACCTAAAAAATGTATCCATTATTAAATTTTGAAGTTATCCACCTTGACTTACATTATGCATACTTTATATGGAATACATCAAATCAAAGGCAAATAAATTACTTCTTGAAACAAAAAATGTTTGCGAATTAATCATGCCAATTATATCCATACATATACATATGTCAGCAAAATGTAAGGACAAATTTTCGAGTATCGACAAAAAAGTACAATTATCTCGTATTTTATACATTTTAGTCTAAGGGTTAACTAAAAAACTGTAAACGGCGTGTTTTAATAGATGTATATGATTTAGGTTTCCTTATTTAAGTAGTTTATTTAGTTGGTATATAACAGCTATTTCAAAAATAACACCAAGGTGTACTGGGAATTGAACTTAGGCTGCTTGCTGTCATTGTGGCTAGAGGTGGATATATAACATTTAAAATTGCCCTTTTAAAAATAATTGCGCAACTCGTTCAAGAAACCAAATAATGGCATTGTTAAAAAAATGGTAGAAGTATAAATTACGCATTCTATTTATCTACTATTAGATGTGTTCTATATTGTTGTGACGGATTCATGTACCAAAAAGCCCTTGTAAGGTACTAGCCAAAAATTTTTATTTTTATACTCTCCAAGATGAGACCGCTTTAGTCCTGGACACCCGGTATAGTTTTATTTTTTAGTATTTGTGGACTTTTGATATATATATTTAATGGTATGGTCTAAGATCACTTAACTTAGAAAACCAGAAGTTACAACTAAACTTGAGTTCCTTACCATATGCTTTAGCACTTAACTAACCTAAAGTTTAATCTTGGTTGATCCCTTAGTAGAGAAATATACACTTCATACTTGATTGATCAGACACTCTCGGGGGAATGTCACAAGAACAACTCCCTGTGAAAGCTGACTAAGAGGCTAAAAAATAAATATGACAAAATGCTAAACCTTTGAGACCATACAGTCCAAATAGTGGCCAACCTTCTGGCTGGTAGACAATCTGGCAGAAGTTTGTCGTTGTCCTCCAGATACCAATGAGAAGCAACTGAACATTTCTAGGGTGTAAGAAAACTCTTAGTATCGTATCCTACCTCGTGTTCTCTCGCGCCTGCACTGAAGGCCGCGTGATATAAAAATTTTAAAATTGTTACCCAGCAACAAGGCCCTTTGTCCGCTTTTATAAGTATAGGGTTGGATTATCCTTAGGGAAACGTTTAAAAATAAATAAAACTATGGTAAAAAAAGTGTAAGAATGGTTTTTTGATGAGGATTTTTGATTTGAGATAATATATAATCAATATCAGCCAACAAGTTTTTAATCGGCAAATCTTTACCAACGATAGGTTCAATACTAAAGTTAGGACCCAAAGATAATAATTTAGGAATATTCTCTGGGATCTGGATATGTGTGATATTTTATCCAACACTATATTCCATTTATTGTTAAAATCATAATGCTCTTAATTCTTACGTTTATTAATATTTTTCAATTTAATTTTATTGAATAATCGATTATATTGTCGTAATTATTTTCTAGAAAATTGGTAAGAGAAATAATTTTAGTTTTTTTTAAGGATAAAAGTGGGGACTTAAGACGATTATGTATTTTTTAATTATTGACTCTTTTTGATTTAACCATTTTTTTATTATTAAAGTGTATTACTTTTAGACAGGGCCGTATTTAGGCGGTGGCGAGATAGCGCCATTATTATTATTATTATTATTATTATTATTATTATTATTATTATTATTATTATTATTATTATTATTTACTGACAAAATTAATCAAATAAATAAATGGCATTAGAAGAAGACTAAAAAAATGTATGAATTATTAATAAAATATCAATTTATTCTGATCCCTACAAAAAGAATGTAACTCTTTGAATTTTTTTAATATTTAGACTGCGGATAAATTTGTATTTTATACATTGGTGGCAGCACTATTTCTTTCTTTTGCACATTATTTAATGTATTAAAGTATAAATGTTACGTTTTAGTAGGCCTGCTATGCACAGTATTTTTGTAACTATGCTTTTATTGTTGGGAAAATTTAATCATCCGCAAATAAGGATGTATAATGTATACCTAGTTAATTTAGATTCCAATTTTTTCAGTCACGATACAAACAGTTTTTATGTGAATTATCTCTCTTTCAAATGGTAGGCTAATATTTTCATAAAGAAAATATAATATTTGACACATATTCCACCACAAAATTGGTATTAAAAAAAACAAAATTCTCGGCTTAAAAAACTTAAACCTACAACTATGCACTTTAATTTGGTAACCCCCGAAATCCTCGTTTTCATGGGGGGTTATCCATACTGCCAAAATCCCCTGGTGTGTGGGGGGCGCAAATGTTAAGTCCCGCCAAGGGCGCAGTCATATCTAGATGCGGCCCTGCTTTTGGACAGAAACTTTCTTTTCAAAAATAAATATTTTATGAAGTTATCTTATACAGAGTCAAAAACAAATAAAGTCTGCATCCCATGTAACCAAATTTTAATAATCCAGTTTGGATTTTATAGAAAAACACACATTTAAATGTGTCTGGAATAAAACAATCGTATACGTCAAAACTAAGAACTTTTATGTAGGTTGCGTCTTGTTTTGCAACAGTGATGCAATTTACAAAAAGTGAGTAAACAATCTAAATTATCTCATACATCTAAAATTTTGCATACGGGCTTTTGGAAAAAAACTTTTTTTAATATTTTCAGAAATAACCAAACTTTTAATTAAAAAAATAATAATAATAATAAAATTTGACACATACCTAATGCAAATCACGTGACTACTATATTTTGGTTAGTTTTTATTTTGATCAAAGCAGAAATTGTGCCAAAAGTAAATTTTAAATAGAACTATTAATAAAAAAAAACCCGGTCTTCACTGGTCACACGGTATAAAATTATGGAAATTCTTGGCACAAGAGAATATTTTTACTTACGCGTTGGGATATTTGGCTGGGCTAAACACACTATTGTTTCATATAAGTGTTTTTAAACCGTGAGGTTTTGAATTATTTTTTCTATATTTATTTATATTTTTCTGTTGTAGATTAATACTATTCTCTAAATTGATTTTGCTTTTTTAAAATTTTTCTTTTAATAAAATAACTTTAAGCAACATGGTTTTAAAATCACATTATGATAAACTATCCACTTTAAAATGAAATGCAAGAAATCTAATAGGTTTTTACCGTATAAAATTAAAGCAGCAACATTATATAACGCATTTCCTAATTATGACACCGCTATTATTATCACGTATATAAAAGCTTAGCGCGCTTCAATCACGTTAGGTGAATAACCTTTTGGTAAATAAAGCATATAAGTTTATCTTATAACTTTCTCTAAAACACAATTTTCGTTATAAGCATACATTAAAGTAATGATGATCCTTTAGTTAATGGTGCGTTTTTAGAATTCTTTATTTTTTTCTTCTATAATAAAAAAAAATAGTTTTTAAATTGGACGTTCTTGTTTTTGGGACAGCGGGATTTTGTGAACATCTATCTATTTTAATAGTTTTATAGGCTGTTTTATTAAAAAGCCCTACAGAAAAAAAATTAGTGGGTTATTACCAAGGAAGTTTGAAGGTTTATGGAAGGCCAATGCTGTAGAACAAAATTGTCTGGGCGTGCAAGGCAGCGGGAATAGGGGAATCGGCCCCGCGAAGTTTGCGGAATGAATAGTAGGTCAGATCCGGACTTTCATAAGTCTTTTTTACTATCTATAAAGTTGACATCATCAAATGTCAAATTCAAACTACCTGTATATTCAATGTTTTTTTTATATTTTTTGCACAAAATTGTTGGTTATTAAACAATACTATTAAAAAATATTTAAAATTATTGTGTAATATTGGATTTTCTATCATCTGATTAAATATGGAAAGAATAGATGGCGCCACTTTACAGCCTTCTATTTAAATGGTCGACATTTTTGAGAGTTTTGTATTTTTACCAAAAATCTTAGTAAAATAAATGAAAACACGATTTTTTTAAATAAATTTCAAACATTGTATGAGTGTAAATGGGTTTAATCTAATTGTCGTATTTAAAGATTGATATCTGAAAAATAGAACGTCAAAAAAAATTACTTTAGATTTGTAACCAGCGCCTCGTATGCAAAAAAAAACATCAAAATCGGCAAGGGTCTAGAAAAAAGAAACTTGCCATAATTTGTACTGGTTATTTGTGTTTTAGGGTTATACAATATTTTATAAATTTATAATTTTTATAAAAGTACAATAAAATAGTGTCACCTTATGCAGGTAACATACACAAATTTAACAAGAAGTATGGAATTTTTTACAAGGGAGATTGAAACACCAAAAATCTAATTTCTTTTTAAACAAATACAGAAAAAGCAAAAAGAAACTTTACCATAAAAGTGTACTTTTATTCAATTAGAGAGACCTCTATATATTAAAATTTGCCTGGTCTGCCCAGTAATTGATAATTTTGATCCTTTAGTGTGGGACTATACATTGCGTTTTAGCGGGAGCGTTTTGGCGGGACCCGTTCGGCGGGAATGCAGTGTTGAGCCTATACTATTGCGGTTGAACGGCAATTGCATCAGTCGTGGATCGGTCGTGATCGTGTGAAAATGTTTTCCAAATTAAAAATTGTTTGCACACTTGAAGCTGCTGATTTGCTTGAAGAGCCGCCGGAAAAACGAACAAGACGATATTCTGTACATCCTTTTCATGCCACACGTGAATCAAGTAAAAGATTTATAAAGTTTTATGAAGATATACGAAAATATGAAGAAAAATTTTTCGGATATTATCGGATGTCTATTAATTCCTTTGACGAGCTTGTAAATGTAGTCCGCCCGTACATAACTAAACAAGAAACGACATGGAAGAAGCCGATATCTGCAGAGGAACGACTAACAATTACACTCAGGTAAGAACAATAACAAACATTTTTTTATTTTTGTAATTTATTAAGTTAAAGTAGGTATCTGTATAACAAACGTAAGTAAGAATTAATTAAACTCAGGGGAATGAACAGAATATGAGGAAGAAGGAGCAGGAGATGGTAGGGGCGTTGAAGTTTGGGATTGTGGGGAAGCTGAGTTTTGGACGTAGAGAGGACGAGGCAGTGCAGGAAAATATTGTTGGGGTTCCTGAATTGCAGCGGAATTAGATTGAAAGGTTGGATGTATTTGATATTCGGGATGTTGGATAGGATAGAATGTGGTGTGCTGTTGCTGCATGTGCGATTGCTGTCTTTTATTGCGGACATCGCGGAAGAACTGCAGGCTTTGCAGTCGGAAATCTAGCTTTTCGTCCGAATTCAGTTGACGGTAATCCGGCAGCAAAGAGAGCAGAAACGATCTGTCGGCATCTTCTTCGGCGCTCTTCGTTGTCTCCAACGACGAAAGAAGCTGCGTTTGGAACGTCGTCATAGCTGCCGGTGGTTTACGACCCTTGGCCGACGTTCTTGGTTTGAGCCGATGTTCTTGGGGTGCCGCATCTTCGATACCCGGAGGATTTTCTTTTAAACTTTCGCCGTTTCCTTCACCCTCGCCCTCCTCATCAGAGACATGAGGCATGTTGCCCGAAGTTCTGGAAAACAATTAAGTAACGTTTCTTTACAATCAGGCTATTGTTCACAAACGCAGGTTACGAATTGCGGTGATACACACTGCAATAGCTACGTGGGACACCCGATTTTGAGCGGCTTATTACTCGAGAACCTTTCTCGTTGGTCATACCGAAAAAGGTTCTCGGGTTTAAAGTTCCCTACGAAAGCATTTTGGTTTACCTACCTTCTTTTCTCGATACTTTGTTGTAAGAAAGATAAAGCATCTGCATACACATATTTTTTTTTCTTTGGCGCCGGGTCTCCTGATGCTCCTTGATTAATATATTTGGAGTAGCTGTCTCTAATGTGACGCCATTTATTTTTCATCTCTTTCACTGGAATTAAAAAAGATCTGATGTTACATTTTGTTTCTTTTCAGATATTTGGCAACTGGCAACAACTTTGCTGCTTTGCAGTACGAATTTTATATAGCTAAGAGTACGATTGCGGCAACTGTACGAGAAACTTGCCAGGGTATATGGAGTTGTTTGAAAGGAACTGAAATGCCTCCACCCACCGAGGAAAGATGGATAGAAATTGCGGACACATTTTACGCGAGAACTGATTTTCCCAACTGTGTAGGTGCCATTGATGGCAAACACATCAGATGCTCAAATCCACACAAGTCAGGGTCACAATATTTCAATTACAAAAAATTCTTTTCGATTGTGCTGATGGCTGTGGTAGATGCAAATTTATGTTTTGTTGCTATAGACGTTGGAGCTTATGGAAAAGAGGGCGATTCAACTGTATTTCGCAATAGCCCAATAGGTAGAAAGTTATATTCTAACCAATTAAACTTGCCTGCACCTAGATGTCTACCAAATACCGACACAGAACCACAACCATTTGTTTTCGTCGGAGATGAGGCCTTTCAAATTCATACGAATCTTTTGCGTCCATTTCCCTCTCGTCAATTGGATCCTCGCCGCAGAGTTTTCAACTATAGACTGTCAAGATGTAGACGTTCCGTAGAATGCGCCTTTGGTGTCCTTGCCAATAAATGGAGAGTGTTTCATACTCCCATTCTTGTGCAACCGGATTTTACAGATGACATTATAAAGGCCTGTTGCATACTACATAATTTCGTGCGCAGAAGAGATGGGGTTAATTATGACGAAACTGAGACTCATCCTTTTGCGGAGGTTACCAACTTTGGACCTGGTATACGGGCCCAAGGACCTGACGTGAGAACATTTTTCACCGACTATTTTTTGGAAGCAGGTGCCGTACCTTTCCAAAGGCATCATATGTTTTAAATGCATAATAATTTAATTGTCAATATAACAGAACCACTATATCTACATGTATTTTATATTATTTTCTTACCTTGTTCCTGCTTTTGAGCCTCTGTCATGACTTCCCACGTATCGGCCATAGCTTCGCCGATACTGCGCCAGCTCTTCTCTTTTTCATTTCTGTCGCTATATTCTTTTGACGCCTTCTCCCATACAGCTGGGAACTCTTGAACACACTGTATAAATTTGTCCGTATCAAACATATTAAATTTTTCACAATATACAATTTACCGCCTGCCGCAGAACCGTACAGTATAAACTCTCGCAATCAAATGCCTATGTTGTCTGTTGTATCCCGGCCTCCGGTCGTCCCGACCGACGGCAGCATGTCGGCTCGCGATGCGGTTGGTGCGGCAGAACGGCAGCTGTATAAACAGTTCCGTTTAAAACAACGTGTTGTACTTGTCCCGCCGAACGGGTCCCGCCAAAACGCTCCCGCTAAAACGCAATGTATAGTCCCGCACTTAGTCTAGTCGAGAAGTGTGTTTCCTGCAAAAAATAGTTAGAAGGCTTTGAAAAATATGAGCGATAGCTTATTCGACGCGGAATGCAAATCTGAGAAAGGCTTTTTAAGGAGTTTTTCTGCCAATAAATATTGCAATTGTTATTTACAAAAAACAAAATAAAAAAAGCAGATTCGATTTTTGATGGTAACTCAAAAATCATAAAAGATAGCGGAAATTGCAAAAAGATTCTTAAAGAGGAGAAAATTTCCAATAAAAAATTTCATTTCCTGGAGTTCTATTTCCATTATTTATAATTTTAATTTAACGCTGAAAATTAGCCTCCGTGCGACATTTCTGCTTGCACGCTCGGCGTCAAAATCGAGTACGCCACAATAAATAATTTTTTTAGGGTATTAAATATTTATTTAAAAATTTAAAAAAATAATGGTTTATTTAGAACACTTTAAAGAATTTATTTCCGTTATAAATTTACACTTAAAGTTAATTTTTCAATTATCTAGACAAATGTTTTTTTTTTCGCGTCGTGGAGCCCTTCTTATATACATACCTAACAAAATCACGCCATAAAAATTTTACAAAATTTTAATGCTTTGCTTATAATAACTTTATAACTTTGACAATATGACCCTGATTTTTTATTTTTTGTCAAAGCTCTAAAATTATGATAAAAAAAGGTTGCAATTTTTTAAAACTTTTATGGCGTTATCTTGTAAAGTATTATATAAGAAGGGCTTTACGAAGCGAAAAATTTAAACGACAATTATTATTTAAGAATTTTTTTTAATGTACAATGAGGACGGAAGTTTGAAATAATTTTGTTAATTGACAATTGTCCAACTTGTTGAAAAACTAACTTTAAGTCAAATATTCAACGGGAATAAATTCTTTAAAGTGTTCTAAATACACCATGATTTTTTAAATTTTTTCAAATAATATTTACCCTAAAAAATTATTTAGTGTTACGTACTCGGTTTTGACGTCGAGCGCGCAACCAAAAATGTCGCATGGAGGCCCATTTTTAGCGTTAAATTAAAATTATAATGAAGAGAAGGAACTCCGTGAGTAAGGTCTTTTTATCAAAATTTTTTTTCTTTACAGGAATCTTTTTTGCAATTTACGCAATCTTGTGGTTTTTGAGTTATCATCAAAAATTGAAATGGCTTTTTTTATTTCGTTTTTTGTTAATAATAATGCAATTGCTTTCTTGTTTTGTTTTTTTGTTAATTACAATTGCAATTTTTTTTGGCAGAAAAAATCCTTAAAATACCTTTTTTAGATTTGCATTTCGCGTAGATTGAGCTATCGTTCATATTTTCCGAAGCCTTCTATTTTTCGAAGGAAACACACTTCTCGACTAGACTAATTAATTTGACTGGTTATTTGCGTCGTCACAATGGTCGGTATACGAAACGAGAAACATAAAATTGATTAAATAATTCAGTGTACAAAACGAGAATATTTTAGGTAAATTTCTGAAGTGTACGAAACGCGAGTGTACGAAACAAGAATAAATCATAACCAGTCCAACAAACAATTTTTAACATATTATTTTAGTATATACAGGGTGTTCGAAAAATAGACAGAGATATTGTAATAGGCGATTCCTTGTTTAACATTATAAGAAAAAGGTTCTATAAACATGGGTCCGGAAATGCACAGTTTTCAAGATGGTGATAACTTTTTTAAAAAATATTAATTTTTTATTAATATTTTTAAAAATATTTACTCGATTCTTTTGAAATTTGGCAATATTATTTATTGCATTTAGAGGCCAATTTATCCTTAAATAGATTAAAAATATAAGGTCCAGTGGCGTCCCGGGGAGCATCTTAGCGAATAAAATTGGCAAAAAAATGTACGCCACTGCCTTTTCGTAACTTTAATATTATTTGTTGTTTGATTAAGCGTCTAAAAATACAACTTCTTCACCTCTTGTATTTTTTTTTGTACCTCACTTCGTTTTTAAAAAAAGAAAATAAAAACGGTTTCATTGCATGCACTGGACAAAATTGGTTTATTAATTTTTCAAAAAATCACAGGTGCCTTGGAAACCAAAAAATTATTTTTGCATGGAGGTTTGACACTGACAAGCGTCAGTTGTTCTAGAAAATAATTATCCACCTAATTTTCTTGGCGAAATTTCTCTAAAAAGTTTTTATCTCGGTTTTTGTGATGGAAAATTACACTTTTAAGGAAATGACAGACATGTATGTAATGTATGCACGTGCTTACAGTAACTGTTATGCAGCAAGGCGCCTGTATGCAGAAGCATTTCCTTAACGGCAACTTTCATATAACCTTTGAGAGCGTAGACCGTAGATTACGGGAATGAGGTAAATTTTCTTGTTTCTTTTTTGTAATGTTTTTGACAATAATGTTATTTAGGAAGTTTTGCCATTCCTATCAATGATAGAGGCCGGCCGAGGTCCGTAAGAACGCCTGAGTTTGAGGAGGCAGTTTTACGTGCCGTGGAACAAAATTCTGGTATAAGTACCAGGACTACAGCAGCTCGATTAGGGGATAATCATTCCAACAGCACTGTGTGGCAGGTTCTCTCCGAACAACTTTTGTATTCGTATCATGTTCAACGTGTGCAGGCATTACTACCAAGAGATTTCTGCCCCGTTTGCAGTTTTGCAAATGGTATTAAGAAAAGGTTTACTTTCTACCGACGAAGCTGGATTTCGGCGGGATGGTATTGTTAATTTCCATAACACTCATGTATGGAGTGAAGAAAATACTCATGCTTACGTACAATGTCTTCACCAGGAACAATTTTCTTTAAATTTGTGGATGAGTATTGCTGACAATTTAATTGGGCCCTTCTTTTTACCCCTAAGATTAAACGGCGAATCTTACTTAGAGTTTCTTCAACAAGAATTGCCCGTACTACTGGAAGAAGTTCCTCTAAATGTACGTAATCAAATAACTTTTATGCATGATGGAGCCCCTCCTCATTTTAGTATAGCTGTTAGAACTCATCTAAATAACACTTTCGGGGAAAATTGGGTTGAAAGAGGTGGACCAATTCAATGGCCACCTCGCTCCCCTGACTTAAATCCAATAGATTTTTATTTATAGGGACACGTTGAAACTCTGATTTACGCCACTCTTATACAAATAATAAAAGAGTTAAGAAATAAAATTGTAAATGTTTGCGAAGAAGTGAGAAATAGACCTCGAATTTTAGTTCGAGTTCGTCGTTCAGTGATTCGTTGAGTGAAAAGGTGTACAGAAATGGATGGTGGACATTTCCAATATTTGTTGTAGCTGTTGTTGTCCTAAAACTCTTTCCTAGAAATTTTTTTGTTTTCAAGGTCACCTGTGTTTTTTTTAGCAAAAATTAATAAACCAATTTTGTCCAGTGGCATGCAATAAAACCGTTTTTATATTTTTCTCGACAATGAAGTGAGATACGAAAAAAATACAAAAGGTGAAGAAGTTGTATTTTTAGACGCTTAATTAAACAGTAAATATTAAAGTTGCAATAAAGGCAGTGTCGTACATTTTTTGCAAATTTTATTTGCTTAGATGCCCCCCGGGACACCACTGGACCTTATAATTTTAATCTATTTAGAGCTAAATTAGCCTCTTAATACAATGAATAATATTGCCAAATTTCAAAAGAATCATGTAAATATTTTTTAAAATATTAATAAAAAATTAATATTTTTTAAAAAAGTTATCACCTGTATCTTGAAACCTGTGCATTTCCGGACCCATGTTTAAAGAAACTTTTTCTCATATTTTAAACAAAGAATCGCCCATTACAATATCTTCGTCTATTTTTGAACACTCTGTATAAACGTATTTTTATAGAATGCTTATTTTTTTGTGTTTTTTTAAAACAATTTTATTAATTGACAATTGTCTAAAGGATGAGCATATATTCCTGATAAAACTAGGTATTATGGTACTTGTAAACAAGGTATGTATTTAAGAGAATACTAATGTTTTTTTTTTTTTAATTTAAGTCATTACTTGGAAGCGGTGGGAGGGTAAACAAAATATTTGCATACAGGTTAAATTTATATTTATGAAACAAAAAGAATTCATATACAATAATATACATGTTTATACGCGAATACAAATTAAAACTTTAAAACAAACAAATTTATAACCATTTTGTTTTATCTTAGGATAGTTCACAACGGCTTGGTGAAGAAGCAATACTTATTATGTTAAATGTAAGTTTTTATTTTACCATAATAATTATTTAAAACAACTACCGAATTACAGAATTTTAATATTGTACTTCATAATTTTATGAATCTGCAATAAAGTAGTGATTATTTTAAAATGTAGAGCTGCCAAACATAAGTTTATTATTAAAGCACATTTCGATTTAACCAGCATATTTTAACTTGAACAACAAATTTAATTCTTACTTTATTTAGAAATGAGGTCGAGGATACTGAACACTCTTTCAGTTAGTTACTTGCGGTTTGTCGATTAATAAAATTTACTTTGCAACCTGTATTTATGACTTTAATTTTATAACATAACATACAAACTGTTAAATTGTATAGGGTTGCCGCGAGACACGAGATACGAGACGTCTCGTCTCGTCTCGAAGCCATTTTGTCTCGTCTCGACAGCATTTTGTCTCGAATTTCGAGACGAGACGAGAAGATATAAAATCCTTCGAGACAAGCTCGAGACGAGAAAAGCTCGAGACGAGACGAGACGACATCTCGAAAAATTTTAATGACTTAAAACTTAAGTGAACTAACTGTAATAAATCTCCAACAATATATTTCTAGTTCTTAAGAATTATATAGGTTGTTTAAGATTTAGTGTTACAAACTTCGACAGCAGTTGGATCTCGCAAAAATAAGTTTCTATAAACATAGGCCAAGAAATGCACCGTTTCAGAAATACCAGGTGTTAAAAAAAAGCTAAAATTAATTGCTTTAAAAAGTATTTCACTGTGGTTTTATTATTTTTTAATTATTTTGAATATTTCACCTATGTACATATTTTCCCATAGGAGAAGTGGTATTATGGAAAAATTACAGCGGAAATTCCACGTCGTCTAGGCAACGTGGTTTTTCCACCTACTGTCAAATTGAAAATACAAAATTTTCAAATAATAATGACGGTTTGTTAAATTAATATTTAATTTTAAGTTTATAAACTTTATCTACGTTTTTGATTCGTGAAATATTCTCCCTAAATACCGCTCGTGCTTTAAAATTAACCAGATATTTTTTCACTCATGCGTGTTTTCTTTAAAAATTTCACTCGTCCCTAGGACTCGTGAAATTATGAAAAAACACGCTATCGTGAAAAATAATTGGTAATTTTAAGCACTCGTGGTATTACCCCCGATAAAACAACTTAAAATACAACTATTTTGTCTCTTGATTTTTTTTAAATTTTGCTTTGCTTTCAAGAAAAAAAATTAAACCGATTCTTTTTTTATACCCTTTTTGAAAAGTAGGAGTTTTACTTTGTCTCTCGAAAAAAACTCAAATAACGAAAAAGTAAGTGTATTTTAAGTTGTTTTATCAAAATAATTATGTACAATTAAAGCTTCTTTTTAACTTTAGGACCCTGCGTATTTCCAATTTCAAAACGATGCATATCCGAACTTATGTTTATAGAGACTTTTTTTGCAAGATCTAACTGCTGTTGAAGTTTTTAAAACTATTGCTCAAACACCCTGTATAATTATAAGAAAAATTTCTAGAAAACATTTTACCTGTGTTTTGTAATAGAGTTTATGACTTATGTTCCATTATCTTTTAGATTTTTTTTTCTATTTTATGGACATTTATGTGTCACTTATAGGATCTTTATTTTTATTTTAAATAAAAAAACAAATTATTAGGTTCATTATTTTATTTTTAGTTGCATATTATGGGTGTCCGTAAAGTCTGAAATCACCAATTTTTTGAGAAAACTACACAATTTTAAGAAAGGCTCAATCACGTCAACTTTTCTTAACAAGGCGTGTTATAAAAAATATAAGCATTTATACAGGGTGTTCCATTTTTAAAAAATATTAATTCACCTTCTTACTTCTTACAAGCTTCAAACACAAAAATGAAGTAAGGAAAAATGTCAAAACAAATGCAACCGCTCTATAGACCTTTAAATAGTAAAAAGCATGCAAAAACTATTGCCGCTTCCCGAATAAAACGGTGTGTCGGCAAAGTAAACAGGCGGCGCGGCGGCACTTTTTGATGCCTATGCAGAGGGTTGTTTTTGAATGTTTTTCTGTTAGCTAAGGATTTGCCGCTATTATGTTTTAAAAAGTTTTAATTTTAACTAAAAACAATGCATCCTTCTTAAAATACATACCAGTTTGCAGCAGATTTTGCAATTAGTTTGTAGGTATATAGTGTACAGGGTCAACGATGGCGAGGAGTAAGTAATTTAATGCCTTGAATATAAGATGTGTGGATAATGTGCTTATGTAAGTATTAGGTATATGGTTAAATAGTATGTTAAATTTTAACGATATTTTGAATTAGACAGGGCACGTATTATATAAAGTATTAGGGTGCTACAAAAGTAATTATTTAAAATTTAAAATAGAATACCTATACCTACTTATATTTTTACAGTTTTGGATTCTATTTATTTAATTCTAGACATTTCTATACCTACTTCATATTCTATACCCAGAAAGTTACGTAGGTATAAGAATATTGTCATTTAGGATAGTTTGGGTATACCTAATTATTATGGAAAAAGTTAAAAATTGGTAAAAAAAATTGAGAATGAACATTTCTAGAATTAAACATTGGAATTAATAATGTAATGATAAAATATGTGTGTTCCATTTAAAAAATATGTCTTTTGATTACCACCTTGTACACTGTGCAGACATAAAAATTAGTTTAAAAAATGTGTAACATGTACCTAAAAATAAAAATCGACGGGTCCAAGCATTTTATTAAACTTCCGATCTAATTTTTATTGAAATTATCTCATACATTACTAATGCACTGTATATTGAAATTAATTTAATTGAAATAAACCAAAACAACTCGAGACAAACGAGACAAAACGAGACGAGACGAGACAAACGTTTCTCTCGTCTCGTCTCATCTCGAAATATTTTATCTCGAAATTTCGAGACGAGACGAGACAAAGCTTTATCTCGTCTCGTCTCGTCTCGCGGCTACTCTAAAATTGTATAGCTTGTTTTTTCTCTAAAAGACAATATTTAAGATTTTAATAACACAGAATAAATTCAATAAATTTAAAAAAGACGGCAAAGCAATAGATGACACGTCATCAGGTTATTTTTAGAATAAATTAATGCAGTTAAAGAAATCCTAAGGATTTTTTCGCGACTTACCGTTTTTAACTACTGGTTGATAGCAGTTCTTTCCCCCACCATTCTAACCGTGTTTAACCCGCCCTTCCTTGCAAAAACGAAACGGTTTTCGTATGTCAACTTACATACTAATCGTTTAATACACTTTTAAGTTTAAATTTAAATGTAAGGTCTTTGAAGAGTAAAGAAATAAGTCGAAAAGATAATATATAAACCATTTTTTTATTTAATAAGATATTAGCTGTTTCCAAGTCAACTATAACAAGTAAATGTTTCCTTTATGATTTAAATATAATTGCACTAATTAATTCATTTGGGAATTAACTAATAAACCAAAAAATCTGCAATCCAAATAGTTGTTAAAGCATAGCAAAAAAAACATCACAAGAACCAAAACAATAGAAAAGTCGCGAATCCTCCATTATTTTAAATTGAAACTTGACATAACCATTATTAATGCTCCTCCTGACTAGTGGCGATAGCGGTAGATACTGGATACAAAGTAATGACGTACATACTGACGTCAGAACACCTTCCCCTACGTTACCGCTTCTCGCGAAAATAAACCGGTATAATAACTGTCCTAACAATGTTTAACGCGGTATGTCGCCAAAATTTAATGACTCTAAACCTAAAAATTAAAAACTCTTTTTTCAAAAGTTAACTATAATATAAAGTGTTTATTTGTGATTTTTGTTTATATAGCAATTAGTCTCGATTATCAAATACGTTATGAAAGTCGCATGTTTCATTTTAAATGAAAAAATAAAGAAAATAAAAAATATCTGCAGGTAAATAACCGGGTGACAACAAAAACACTACCAAGCCTATTATTTCCTCGAATAAAAGCATAATTGCTTTTAAATTTTAGAATGATATGTTGTGTCATCAGATCCCGATTTTGAATATAATAACCTTCGCCGATCACAGGGTTTATCCGAAACTGGCGTAAATTTTAGTACTTTAAATAGAATAACCTGTATATTTCATGGTATTCTATCCTACAAGTCATTTCTGATATAAAATGTCCTGTCAGTGGCGAAGCCAGCATTTAGGTTAGGGAGCGGGGCTGCCCGTACAAAAGTATGTTATTCCAAAAAAACTCTTTTTTGATATTTTAACAATTAATGAGGTAACATAAGTAGTGCATGAGAAATCCATAATCCTAAGTATGACAGCTAAGCTACATAAGCTTCAGCACTGAACAAAACCAAAAATCGGCGCTTATGTAAAAAATAAACGTATTACTTAAATTTTAGAAATAGTTTGCCTTTGGGGGAATACAGCCGGGCAGCCCCCCTCCTGAATACGCCTATGAAACCTGTATTGTATCCTTTACTCATCCTTGTTGGTTTTTCGAGATAATGGCGATTAAAAATGTCCAAATTACTGAACATTATAGTTGTTTTAATTTTATTAATGTTTAATTTAACTTTTTAAAAACTCTCTCTGCTTTACCGAAAGTGCTGTGAAAATTGACTTTTCTAATATGTAACTTAAAAAATGGCAATGGCAAGTCGTGTATTAAACGTTAGGTTTAAATTAGGCATACCTTTTTAAACATTTTTGTTTATCGATTTTTTTGTAATTTGCTAATATTTTTCTAGATTTGGACCCTTTTGTTTTCCTATGTAGCTGCATAAAGTGTGGCAATTTTTAATCGACATTATTTCGAAAATTACCAAAGATAGGTATAGAACATAATACAGTTGTATATCAAAAATGGCTTATAGAATTCGAATCTTAGAAAATATATTATTTAAAATATCAAAATTCAGGCCATTGGTTAAACCGAAAGTTATAGGCAAAATCGACATCTAATGACACAATACATTTTATTAAAATTTGAAAGCCATAATTCGTTTCATTTCAGAAAATAAAAGGCTGGGTAATGATTTCGTTGGCATCCAGTTTAGTACATGAAACATTAATTAACAAATTATATATACACCACCCTATTAAAATTAACTAAAGGTAAATAATGCATTTATATATCTACTTTAATAAACAACATATTAGGCCTAGTCATAATTTTTGAACCAAAATATAAGTATTTTTTAATTTTGGACACAATCACAATCTCAAAAATCTCATTTATTCGTCATTTTTTAACACATTTTTTTTTAATTTTAAAAGGTCTACCCAGGGGGCTCTTCTAACCTCCCTAATCCCCTCCACCCTTTCGGACAGACTTGGCTAAAGTTAACCTGAAATGCTTTTATAACATTTTCAAATATCTTGTACAGTTTTTAATCTTGGTACATAAAACTTTGACGGATCTCGCAAAAACTATAAAATACCTAAGCTGATTATAAAAAAAAATTACCTTAATTCAATTAAAACAAAATTATCTCTAAAAACTTGTTTTATGATTTTTTAATAAAATTCGGAATATTTATAAAATATTTTTTAATGAAATTATGTATATGGTAACATTACATCACAAATCCTATCTAAAGTTGTTTTATTACTTTTTTTCACCATACAATGAATTTTGTAAAGGACCCACTTACTGCAATTTAATTTATTTACTGTATATTTTACCACCAGTCATATTACACAGTCAACTAAAACAGTTAAGCATATTTAGGTTTTAGGTAAGTATAAATAATATATTATTTTAAAAAGCCTAAATGCAAGTGGTAGATATAATGTAAAATATTTAAAGAATAAAATACAAGTTTTCTTAGTTTTAATTTCTAACTTTTTTGCTTACTTTTCGCTTTCATTTATATAATAAAGTAATAAATAACAAGACCTTCGTTCCCTGCACCACTCAAAATCCCGTATCTGCTTATGACACTAAGGCCCACTTACACAATGGGTGGTTATCATCAACCTTGGGTTAATTACCTTGGCAACACCAATCACATTTCGGTATTTTGTTGTTTCCATGGCATTTAACTCAAGGTCCATGATAACCTTATTTTGTAAAAGTGGGCCTAAAAGGTCAGTTAACTAAATGATATTGCACACATAACATGGAATTCTGGCTCTCGAACGATTTAAAAAAAAAAAAATAAGTATGTTGCTTTTTAGGTCAATGGAAACATCTTCAAATAGGACATTCTTGTGCAGGCCTACAGGGTGGCCCAAAAATCACTGAGAAGTTAAAGCTTCTCTGTTCCTTAATACTAATTTAAACAACTAAAAAGTCTGACTTATCATCTAAATCCAACAAAAAAAAATATTATTATTTATTATTATAACTTAAATTTACCTTAATAAACTGTCAGAAATGTATAAATTCTAAAAATATATACCTACAAGATACCTATTACGATATTAACATTTTAGTTAGCATAATCCATATTATTTACTCGATGCTGGACCACCCTGTATGTGTTAAATGTTAAATCAAATTATTTTAACTCTAAACAAATATATAAAATATAATTCCGTTGGATTTAAAAAAAAATCACCCTTTTTATGCCTTTATATTGGAATTTATAAACAGTTAAGCTGCAACTTCTTAGTGATTTTTTGGGCCATCCTATAGGCCTGCACAAAAATGTCTCATTTAAAAGGTGTTCCTATTGACTAAGCAACAATATACTCAAATTTTTAAAAAAATCGTTCGAGAGCCAGAATCCCATATTATGTGTGCCTAACTAAAGTAATCCGTGATTTTCAGGCAAAAAAAATTGTTTGCTGCTGCAATTTCTTGACCAGAAACATTTTAGTATATGTATGTCTCTCTTAGAGTTTTAATTCTCCACATGACTGACTTAACTCTATTACCAAATTTTTTCTAGGTAACCACAACATACCGGTATCATACTGGTATCACAGCATAACTAACAGAAAGTAGCACCCTTTCATGAATTGACGAGAAAGTACGGTCATTTATCTTGCGAAAGTTCAGAAAACGTTTTGCTAAGATATAATTTGTCTGCTTTATTTGAATTGTATTCGTTTTTTTTGTGTTTTGTGCTTATAAATATCAAAAGCGCCGCCAGGGAGAGATCGTGCTGCCTGTTAGTTATGCTGTGCACAAGTAAATATGTTACATGGTGAGCTAGCAAAAATGTGCTTTATATGTAAAAATTCATTTTATAAGAAAAACTAAGGTGATAGTTCACTATCTGTCTTTTCGGGTAAGCCAGTGTAGTTCTGTATATAAACCAAGTTTTATAATTATAATATCGGCAAAATAACAACTCACAGCTACAGGACCAATGGAATGATGAAAATGATTAATGTTGGTGAGATGACTGATACGTCCAAAGATGTACTGCACCTAAAATCAAAAGAAAAAAGTTTAAAAATATTAAATTAACCATAAAAGCAAAATATGCAGGGTATTCTATTATGATTGCTATATTTAAAAACATTTTAATTGCAAGGTTTTTTAAAGTATATTTACAAGGTAATCATTATTTTTAAAATGCCTATCAAAATGATTTTGGGACTGTTTAAAAATTATAATTTGAGTTTGGGGGTACACAGAGGAAATTTTTTATGATAATGTCCATAAGTTTACGTTAAAATCTAAAGAAATGAATAAACACATTTTTTACCGAATGAATTTTTGCGGCCCTCTATAAACATTAAATGCAGTTACCTAAGTTTTCAGCATCATAATAATGATTTTTTTATATTTCTCAAGTACGAACTTTTTCTTTACTTGTTAAACCCAAAGTTAAGACATTTATACAGATTTTAGCATATGTAATGTTTGTTATGCTTATATATAGAGTACCTCAAGGCCGTAGCCAAGGGGTAAGTAGGTGACGCTGAGCCCTCCTGGACTCAAGGCAACAATGACGTTCCTTAACAAAAAAAGTATTTTTTAATATAGTTAAACAGATTTTGCGGTTGGTTTCCTGTAAAACCCCTCGATTACCAATTTTAATGAAATAAAACTAGCTTTTTATTATTTCAGTATATATGAGTAAAACAATTATTTAGGCTCTTATAAATTTATTACAAAAAACTTAGTTTTCCCTAAACTTCCGAAAAGGACCTTACAAGCTGAAATAACTATAGAGTAATGTCTACTAAAACTTATTCAAATATTAAAAAACGATTTAATCCCCAAACATATTACACCTCCAGAGGTAAGATTTTTTTATAAACATTCAATCTTACCTATGCCATCGTTTACTTAAACCACTGTGATGTGTGACGAAAATTTTACGCTCCTTTGCAAAAAAAAATATTTTCAGTTATTTTTAAATTATTTAATGCTAAGTTAATTTTAGAAAAACTGAAAGTCAATTAACTTACACCCTCCTTATTGGTGAAAAGAAAATAAATGTATCTGACACAATATATAATCTTATTAATACATTACAACATACATTTTTAAAAAGACCTCACAGAAAATTTTAACTTTTTTAAACAAAATTGAATTTATTATGATTTAAATTGTCACCTGAATGGGAGAAAAAAATAAAGAACATAATTAAAATAGTAATACAAATTTAAATAAATTAAAATTCTCCTTTAAAATTTTTTGCAAATTTTGGAAGATTATTAAATTAAAAAGTGCTTAGAATTGCCAAAATGCATTGATACTAATTTTAAAATATTTTATGTATTGCCTAATTTATTTTAAAGACATATTGTTAAATTTATCTGATGGTTTTGTGCTGAATCTATCGTGACGTCATACTAGATTACCGCTGTGTTTCGATTGGGTACGCTTAACCGCTGATTTTAGGAAATCCTTAAGTTTTACGATTGTTGTATAACCTCAAAATTTAAAAATTTAGAGGATCGTCTGGAAACTGTATTGTTATTTGCAAGTAATTTAAAATAAGTTTATTTTGAGGACCCAACTGGTAAAACACAACGTAAAACAAAAAATCTTAACCTTAAATTTTCACAGCTGATAAAAACTCATAATATCCATCGTGGTTCAAGCAGATGGCTTCGATGAGCATGCGACTGAAACATCTGACTCGTCCGTTCAATTATTAGCCTTTTTCCTCTGAAGACTTAAAAAATATCCGCTAGGGGCAGCATCGGTGGGGTACAAATAATTTTAATTCTATTTTGACGACAACGTAAAATGTACTGAACTAAAATCGAATTAACCGAAGATGATCTACCTGGGGCAAAAAAACTCAAGATAATCTTTTCCGGGACTTAAAACGATGGTTTGCATGTCGTGGTTTACCCGCGTTAGGTAATAAAAACGTCTTAGTTAAAAGGTTAGTTGATTCATAAATAGCCTGCAAGTTTATGGATTTCTTTGCTTTTTTCAGTGTAATGCCCTGAAGGCTCCTTATATATCACGTTTGTCCAGCAGCGCGAAGGTCCTGAGTTCGATTCTTCCACCACTCGAAAAACTTTTTTTATTAAAAACAGAAGCTTTTTGCTTTTCAAAGGCAGTTTTTAATAAAAATTAATAAAAAAAGTTTTTGAGTACGTTATTTACTTACTTTCAAAGAGCTTTATTCGTTCATACATATAAACACAACACTTATTAATCAGTTACATCTGAGTATATAAGGAGCCATCAAGGGATTGTGCTGAAAAAAGCAAAGAAATCCTATGAACTTGTAGGCCATTTATAAATCAACTAACCTTTTAACTAAGACATTTTTATTACCTAACGCGGGTAAACTACGACATGCAAACCATGTTTTTAAGTCCCGGAAAAGATTATCTTGTGTTTTTAAATCTTTTAAATTAGCCCCAGGTACATCATCTTCGGTTAATTCGATTTTAGTTCATTATATTTTACGTTTTTGCGGATATTTTTTAAGTCTTCAAAGGAAAAAGGCTAATAAAACAACGACACATCTTTCTTTAGCGCTTTTCCATTGATGAATTTAAAAACGCCTTGATGGAACAGCGATTAGTGCGCTTGATCCATCGATGAACAAAACAACAAACCCTAACTCATTTCTCACATTTTCTACTTATCCCTCTCTCCCCTTTTACGCGCCAATTATTGTTTGGTAGAATTTTTAAATTATTTTTATCCCAAAAAAGGTGGTATACTTGCCACCTAAACATCGATAAGTTTTTTAATTGTTAAAGGTTTTTTCTGTTTTATTTTTTAAGTTTGCTTCAGATGATTTGCAAGTTAGTAAAGATTAATCGATTCTGTGTACATACAGAATCTATACCCTGGAACCAATACCTAAGCGAAAACTCAAAAAAGATTGTATTATTTTAGTTAAAAATGTTTCAAGTCTAGGTTTGTTTTTAAAAATATAAAGCCGCCTAATCATTTTTTAGCGCCACTCTAGACTTGATATTTTTGTTTCTGGTGTAAATTGGCAAACCCACATTTTGTGGAAAGGAAATAAGTAATTTAAAAATGCATAAAGTTTAGTGTGAGGAGCTCAGTAGCGACTTCAACAAGTCACTGTTTTTGTTTCATAGTCAACAATTGCAACGCATTTTCGGTAGGGCAGATGGAAATGGGCACCTTTTAAGACGCTGCCAACACATGTTTATATTATTTGTGATATTTTAAAAACAAACATTCTTCGACTGTAAAAATAAGGTAATTTTTCCGGTTAAATTTAGTTTGGTTTTCAAAGTTTTCCAACGGCTTGCATGCGGCAAATTTACGTACAGTCCTCCTTAAATTTCTTACAGTAGTTAAATATCTATAGGTTTTTAATAAGGGCGATCCCTCGTATTATGCTTGAAGTCTTTACAAAATATCTGGTCTGGCACTTTAATTTAATAGAAATCTAAGTATTATGCGCAATGACATCGTGACAATTACGAAATAAAAACAATTAAAATAATATTATGACATTATGAAACCTTATTTTAAAAATACTTACTAACTATTTTTTATTTACAAGTAGTTTTTAAAAAATTAAACTTAGAAAATCCTTTATGCTACTATAATTTCTTGTCGTAAAAAAATTTATTATATTTTTACAGAAAAAGGAGTATCACCGTAGGTAATAGTATTTATTTATTATATTTTTTACGGCCTGACTTGACCTTTTTATAAAGGGTTAAATCCAGAAATCCAAAGTTTAGTAAAATGCAATTAATATTGATTATATATGACACTTTTTTCATAGCTTTGCACAATAAACTTAAAAATTTAAAAGGAGAACGCTTTAGGAGAAAATTGCATGCCATTTTTTATTACTAAAATATGCATTTCTTATAAGTGATAATTTTGGCCAACCAACAGTTTTCTCATATTATTATGCTCCACAATGCAGTGCATAATGCAGTTAATTTTAAAGTATAGGCTTATTTGTCACGAAAGAAAAAATTGCCTTTTTAATATTAGTAAACCAGATTTGTTACTATAATAGCAAGGTTTTAATACATCCGTTGCTAAAAACGTGACAATTAAAGTAAGATACCATGGTAAATATAAGTTAAACAGATAAACAATAAAACAATGGTATTTAAGTTCATATGCAGACCATTATAAAATAGTTAATTGTTATTGTTAGCTGGTATGGGTTTTAAATTTAACGAATCGCAGTATGTAGTCAAGTTTCCCTTGTTACCCCACCCAGCGATTCTACGAAGGAGATTTTTTTTAGCTGAAACCTAGTCGAATCTGTTCAGGAAGACCTAAGGAAAAAAGTCAACCAAAAAAAAAATTCCCGCAATGAAAAAGTTTAAAATAACCTTTTTAATTTAACAATTTTAACGTCAAAAATAAAGTAAGAGTGTTGAAACACCCTTATTTTTACCCTTTCAAGCCTTAAAATTTAATTTTCCTTAAAAACCTATATTTTTTTCTTTTTTTCATAAGATCTAGTAGGTATTTTTGGTCGCTAAATCCGCATTTAACGTCAAAAACTAAGTTAGAGGGTTGTAACACCCTTAATTTTACCCTTTCAACCCTTAGAATTAAATTTTCCTTAAAAACCGTTTTTTTTTGGCTCTAGTAGATATTTAGGGTCGCTTAGTCCGAATTTAACGTCAAAATCTAAGTTAGAGAGTTGTAACACCCTTATTTTTACCCTTTTAATCCTTAAAATTTAATTTTCCTTAAAAACCGTTAAAAATCGAATCGAATAAGGTTACTTATTCTTTCTTGAGGAATAGCCTCATATTCTTTGGTCAGCGCCAGTCGTAAGTCTTGCAAGGTTTGTAGTTGTACAGGACGACGACGAACGGCCCTTTTAAGTTGATCCCAAAGATGTTTAATTGGGTTGAGATCCGGGCTACATGCGAGCCATTCCAATCTTGGAAGTCAAACTTCATCCAGATATTCGCTCACTACATGTGCAACGTGAGGTCTAGCATTATCATGCATTAATGTAAATTGGTTTCCAATGAAAGGAGCAAATGGAACAACAATTTCTTGGAGAATTTCATTAATATAGATTGGTGCGTGCTTTGGTAGAAATACCCGCCCAAATCATGACTGAACCGCCATGATATAAGATTCGTTCTGATATGGTGCAGTCAGCATATCTTTCATTTCTACGTCTGTATACCCGCTCACGACCATCCGGTGACCTTAAACAAACCCTGGATTCATCTGTAAATAGTACATTTCCCCAGACCCTGTTCTAGGGTCCAGTTAGAATGCGATCTTGCAAACCTCAATCGGTGTTGTCGATGCCGAGGCAGTAATTGTGTACATATTGTTGGCCTTCGTGAATGAAGCCCAGCTTCTGCCAATCTTCTACGTATCGTTCTTTCACTTACATTTACTCGACGAATCACCTGCAGGTCATTTTTTAGGCACACAGCAGTAGATCTGTGATCTCTTAAAGAACTTACGGTGACAAAATAATCATCAGCTGCAGTGATCATTCTCCTTTTGCCAGAGCCTTGCCGTCTAGTAAAAATTCCCGTCCGTAAATACCTATTCCAGGCATCTCAAACTGTAGACCGCGGAAATTTCAGAATACGGGCGACATAACTTTTGCTACGGCCATCCTCTATTAAGACAACAATTCTACCCACGTCTGCTGGAGTTAATACCATATGGACACACAACAAATTACAATATTGTCACAATAATCGCGTCCTTAGCCAACGTCGATAATTTTTAACAGAAAGCTGGACATATATTTTATAAAAATTACATCGTTTTAATAAAAATTTTGCAGCTCTGAGTAGAAATGAGATAAAGGAATGAATAAAAAAACAAAATATTGAGAATATATCAAGGATTACAAGAAATAGTATGTAAACAAAATTATCCACCTCAGTTTTACTACAGGGTGTTTTAAAATTACGACAAAAAACAACAGTTTGATTTATTCCTGTATAACATAGCCTAAATAAAAAATGTTACTTTGTAAACTAATTAAAAAAGAAGACAATGAATGGATCCACAAACTAATAACAAAATCATGAAAATCGGGTAAAAGATAAAAAAGTTATAAAACATCAAACTCGGCCAAAATGTCAGGGTGGCGAAATTTTGTGCCGGTGAGTGTATATATATATATATATATATATATATATATATATATATATATATATATATATATATATATATATATATATATATATATATATATATATATATATTTATATGTATTAGTGTATGCTATATAGTGTAATGCTTGCTATGTGGTTTGGACATTGTGGGGGAACTGAACAACAATAAAAGTCCACTGTTAATAAAGACTACATTAATTTAAAACACAGTACCAAATTTTATGGGTATTAAACAGAATTAGGTACTTTGTTGAGATAAACAAGTGGAATAGGTGTGTGTATATTATAAAAAAGGTAAACCCATTTTGCTACGGCTTGCGAGTATTGCGGAAATGGACAAATAATGCAGTATTATGCATATTGATTTGATACCCACATCATCTATTACTTTAATTTTAGAGGCATAACCTTCTTAAGATATTGTAGAAGCTTAAATTGAATAGTAACTTGTCAAAAAAGAACACTAATATCTCTTAGGCGAGTGCAGGGGAAAGTTCAAAGCAAATAAAATATTATAAGTCTTTGTAGTGTACATGTGTATAATGGGAATGGCTGTTTTTTTAAAGCACCAGTTTGGAAGTAACGAATCAAAAACCATATACCCAACTTAATAACAAAATTGCATATACTCAAGACAATTCTTTTTTTAATTAAATTTATCATAACTTAGTCTACTACCCTATTCTCCTAAATTATTTATTAGTTTCTGAGTAAACTTGATTCAGTAAACTTAAAATAGTTTCTTATGTTTATATGGGAATACTACTAAGTTAATTGTACCTAAACGTTTTTGTCTTAATATTTAGTTCAAAAAGATATCGCAATCAATTAAGCAACATTTGTCATGCTTTGCTTTTGAGATATTCTGTGTTTCTCAAGGAATACAAAAAATTGAAGAGAGTGATTGCTTAAGTGCTTTTATAAAGAAAAGTTCCCAAATATGAGGCGTTGAATTTTTTCCCTCTGGTTTTTGTAATTTATTAATTTACAATGTTTATAGGAGAGCATAATTTAGTGTAAATATAAAAGTTATCGCTTCACCCTATATAAACCGAATATCTCAAAAACAAAGCATGACAAATGTATGTGATATCTTTGTGAACCTAATATTAAAACGAAAACGTATAGGTATTACTCGTATAACCTTAGTAGCATTCCTATATAAACATAAAAAACTATGTCAAGTTTACTGAGTCAAGTTTACTCAGAAATGAATGATTGAAGCGAATAGGAGGTCAACAAATAGTACCAAATTTGTATCATAGGTTGACACTTATGCACAGGATTGTATACTAAGTAATGATAACTTTAATTAAAAAAGAAAAAAATGGTCTTGGGTATATGCAATTTTGTTATTATGTTGGCTATATGGTATTTGGTTCATAACTTCTAAACTCGTGCTTAAAAAAAAAACAGCCATTGCACACTGCAAATACTCTATTTGCTTTGAAATTTTCCCTGCACTTGCCCAAGATTTATTAATGTTTGTTTTTGTCAAGTTACTATCCAATCTTAAATTAAAGAAATAGATGATGTGCGAATCAATACAATTTGCATGATACTACATTATTTGTCCATTTTAGCAACCCTCGCAAGCCTCTCGAAATAGATGATGTGCGAATCAATAAAAATCGAATCGAATAAGGTTACTTATTCTTTCTTGAGGAATAGCCTCATATTCTTTGGTCAGCGCCAGTCGTAAGTCTTGCAAGGTTTGTAGTTGTACAGGACGACGACGAACGGCCCTTTTAAGTTGATCCCAAAGACGTTTAATTGGGTTGAGATCCGGGCTACAAGCGAGCCATTCCAATCTTGGAAGTCAAACTTCATCCAGATATTCGCTCACTACATGTGCAACGTGAGGTCTAGCATTATCATGCATTAATGTAAATTGGTTTCCAATGAAAGGAGCAAATGGAACAACAATTTCTTGGAGAATTTCATTAATATAGATTGGTGCGTGCTTTGAGAAATACCGCCCAAATCATGACTGAACCGCCATGATATAAGATTCGTTCTGATATGGTGCAGTCAGCATATCTTTCATTTCTACGTCTGTATACCCGCTCACGACCATCCGGTGACCTTAAACAAACCCTGGATTCATCTTAAATAGTACATTTCCCAGACCCGTTCTAGGGTCCAGTTAGAATGCGATCTTGCAAACCTCAATCGGTGTTGTCGATGCCGAGGCAGTAATTGTGTACATATTGTTGGCCTTCGTGAATGAAGCCCAGCTTCTGCCAATCTTCTACGTATCGTTCTTTCACTTACATTTACTAGACGAATCACCTGCAGGTCATTTTTTAGGCACACAGCAGTAGATCTGTGATCTCTTAAAGAACTTACGGTGACAAAATAATCATCAGCTGCAGTGATCATTCTCCTTTTGCCAGAGCCTTGCCGTCTAGTAAAAATTCCCGTCCGTAAATACCTATTCCAGGCATCTCAAACTGTAGACCGCGGAAATTTCAGAGTACGGGCGACTTTAACTTTAATTAAAAAAGAAAAAAATGGTCTACGCAATTTTGTTATTATGTTGGCTATATGGTATTTGGTTCATTACTTCTAAACTCGTGCTTAAAAAAAAAATAGCCATTGCACACTGCAAATACTCTATTTGCTTTGAAATTTCCCCTGCACTTGCCCAAGATTTATTAATGTTCGTTTTTGTCAAGTTACTATCCAATCTTAAATTAAAGAAATAGATGATGTGCGAATCAATACAATTTGCATGATACTACATTATTTGTCCATTTTCGCAACCCTCGCAAGCCATAGCAAAATGAGTTTACCTTTTTCTTAGTATACTAGATGAAAAGTCTGTCTCCGCCAGGCGAGAGACAATAATAAGTAGCCTTTGTCTCCGTAAGAGGCCTTCTGTACGGCTAACGGTAAAAAAACACTTTTTTGCTCCTATTTTTGTCCCGGGGAGAAATTCAAAAAACGGACTTCGTTAGGTTCTAGCCACTGCTAAAGACTGCCAAATTTCATGATTTTAGCTCAAGCCATAACTTCAGAATCACGTGGACAGACAAATAAATATATTTACCTACCTACATATAAATATATCCACATTAGCAAATTATATATATAGATTCTGCATGTTTATGTCAACATAGTCAATGGTCCAACACGCAAAAATTTGGTACAGTAGTGTTTTAAATCAATGTTTTTATTAACAGTAGCCTTTTGTTGTTGTTCAGTTCTGGTACAATATCCAAATAGCATCACACTAGATTATGTATGATTTTAATAATTTTTTAAATATTCGTGATATGTGCTATAAACTTTAGGATTATTGTAGTGGTTTACTTCCAATAAATCAACATTGAGAATCCCTAAGTGATTCATTTTTAATCCTGAAATCCTTAATTCGTCTACACAAAACTTGCCCAAATTCCCTTATAAAGATCGGAATTGGACTAACTAGTTTATAGTTTTGAAATAGAGGAATAGCTACAGCTTTAATTAATCAGAGAAAGCACCAAACTTGAAATTGACAGTTATGTGGACTAAAGGTCCGTATATCCTATAGTTTTGAGCAAAAATAATAATCCATCATAACCGCAGCTTTTTTCAAATTTAATAACTATTGTTTTACTTTAGGAGGTAGTTACCAGATTAAGGGACGACAGTTTGGGTTTTAATTAATAAATTAATTAAATGGTACATTTTCTATTTTTTCGAAATAATTAGTATATAATCCATTTAATAATCATAAAACTAGTTTGCCACAGCTTCCTCATTACCCTCTACATTTATATCATTATTCTTAGATTTGTCCCCATTTTTACTTAAGTTCTAACCACTACACAAAATCTTTTTTTTTTAATTTCAAAAATCAAAAAGTCATACTCTTTATTTTTATTAGTAAACACGGATTTGTGGATACAATCCAAGTTCTTTGATACACAAAAAATATTTAAATTATTTGGGCATTCTCTAATTTCGGGGTGTTTCAGTCAAAATGTATTACTTTTGTAAGTTTTATTTACGACTTTTTCTAATGAAAAACAGTTAGTAATTGAAATGATATTGTTTTCATAAATACATTCCACTGCTCATGTTCAACCAAGTTGATTAAAATTTATATTTTTTTCATGTGTTTCTGAGTTTTTTCTTAAATGATATTACATTATTTTTGGATACATTTTTTTAAAAGTATATAAGGTATCACGGTTCTCCTACTTATTATGAACTTATTTCTTTTTTTTATAAAAAAAATAACACAAATGCAACATAGAAAATACAGAAAAAAACAGACTATTCGATCAACATGTCTCCTGCTGGCTGGTTAGTAAACTAGCTCACGACTTTATTATTTATAAAACATGTTGCCATTTTAAAAAACAATGACGTAATGGGCGGCGTCATTTTACCTTTTTATATAGCAAATCATGCTCAAAAATGGAGCTGTTACAAAAAGTTACTTACCGTTACCGTTAAGAAACTATCCTTTGCATAAAAACTGACCGAATAGTAGTAGTATAAAGAGTAGTAAATTAGTAAAAAAAAATTTTATGCCTTAATTATTACTCTCGTTCTATAAAATTTTAATTATTTTATATAAAAAATTGACCAGTTCTTAGTAAGAGTTACTGTTACTACTTTTTTGATAGCACTAACAAATACGGATATATAAAAGTGTAGAAAACGAAGTCTTAAAGCAAACAAACTATAAGTAATGAGAAAAAAACAAAACGTATATATATATATATATATATATATATATATATATATATATATATATATATATATATATATATATATATATATATATATATATATATATATATATATATATATATATATATATATATATATATATATATATATATATATATATATATATATATATTATATATACAATTATTTTATAAAATAGAGTTATTTATCTTTTTTCTATATATATATATATCTCCGTTCGGTTTAAAGATTTAGGAGTAATTTTTCAAAAATGATAGCTAATAATATGCAGTTTAACTACGCAGAGAATTGTTTCTGTCAGATCAACTAAAACTGTCGAAAAGAAATAGTGGATCCTACGAAAAGGTTATTTTAACCCTTTTTTTACCACGACCCAAACATAAAACTGTTTCAAAAAAACGTTTCTTTTATAAGTTTTTTTTTTTTTATTGTTACATATAGGTTTTTAGTAAAAAACTTTTTTAGGAAATTATGTTTTAGGGGTGCAGGAAGTAGAAAAAGGGTGAATTCAGCCCTTCGAAGCTCTCAAATGTGATTTCTAATATCTTATTAAAATTCAATGGCTCAAAGAACCTATATGTACCATTAAAAATGTGAAAAAAGACTTATTTTAGCAAATTGTATTTTTTTAGGGATGTATGGGCTAAAGGGTGTTTGCTCTTTTAAGCCCTCAAATGTAATTTCCAATATCATATTCATATTCAGTGGCCCAAAAAACCTAAAGTACTATTAAAAATAAGGAAAACTGTTTTAAGCAAATGTACGTTTCAGGAGTGTAGGGGGTAAAAAATAATTTAGCCCTTTTTTAAATGTAATTTCTAATATCATATTCAATTTTGTTGACCTATTTGTACCAAAAAATGGGAAAAAAACTTTTATTTTGCGAAATGTATGTTTTAAGGGTGCACAGGGTAAAAAAGGGTGAATTTAACCCATCTAAGCCCCTTAAGTATAATTTCTAATTTATATTTGAATTCAGTTTCCCGAAAAAACCCATAAAGGAAACGTTTTTGGAATAAATTTATGCTTGGGGGTAAAGGTTAAAAAACCCTCTTCGTAGGATCCACTATTTCTTTCCGACGTTTGTAGTTGTCTGTTTCTTAAGAAAATCAAAGTCTCATCTTGATTAATGACCTTCCAAAATCCTAACGTAATAAGATTTCGGAAATATGCATTTTCCTTCGTTGCCTCGCTCACTACTGCTAATCTATTTGCCCTCACCGTTTTCTGGGTTTCGCGACTTTCAGAACTTTTTCACCAATTTTCCACCCCTTGAGCAAAATTCAATATAGGGAGAAAGATTTTAAAATATAATAATCCGCTTTAAAACGATGAGCATCAAAAGCGTAAATTTAATAAGCCCTAAATCGAAAACCATAAATCCGACAGAATCAATTCTCTGCGTAGTTAATCTATATATTTTGGATGTCATTTTCCGAAAAATTACTCCTAAATCTTTAAACCGAACGGAGATATAATTTTGAAAAAGGTCACTTTTGAAGTTTTCGGATTTCTCGGCGGAAATTTTCCCGAAAAAGTTTATAAAAACCATTTTGTAGGTTTTCTATTTCTCTTAAATAGTTCCATTGAAACCGTCGCGAGATCTCTAATAGTTTTTGAGTTATACGCGAAAAACTAAAAAAATACCTTTATTTTACAGTTTTTATTGTTTAAACAATTACTGTAAACAAATTTGCTGGGGACAAAACCGGGGTTTATAATGTTTATTAGGTTTTAACAAATGGCATAGCCAATTTTCGGCTAAATTTATGTGTAAAAATGAGCACATTTATTGTTCTGTTGGTTCGCATATATTAGAGATATCAATCTTAAATTTCCAACACAAATTATTTGTCGCAAAATACAAACAATGGGAAAACATAATTAGGGGATTTAGATTTTTTTTTTAAATTATTTCATCCATGTTGTCAAAGGGATTGGCTTTAAATGGAAATGCAGAACAAAATTATCAAAATCTAATTTATGGCGGATTATTAAAGTTACAATATTATTAAATGGCTTAAAAATTACTATGATTTATTAATAATAAAATTTAAAGGTTTTAGTTTTAGCAAATTTTAAGTATTTTTAAACAATCTAAAAAACTTTATAATAAGGTATTTTTTTAGTTTTTCTATACCAAAAAAAAAAAAAAAAAAAAAAAAAAAAAAAAAAAAAAAAAAAAAAAAAAAAAAAAAAAAAAAAAAAAAAAAAAAAAAAAAAAAAAAAAAAAAAAAAAAAAAAAAAAAAAAAAAAAAAAAAAAAAAAAAAAAAAAAAAAAAAAAAAAAAAAAATTTTTGCCAAAATTTTGGAAATTTTTTTTTAAATTTTTAAAATTTTTAAAAAAAAAAAAAAAATTTTTTTTTTTTTTTTTTAAAAAAATTTTTTTAAAAAAAATTTTTTTTTTTTTTAAAAATAAAAATTTTTAAAAGGAAAAAAATATTTGAAAATTAAACTTTTAGGTTTTTTTTTTATTTTTTTAAAAAAAAAAAAAAAAGGTTTTTTTTTTGGGTAAGTAAATATTTAAATCTCGCGACGGTTTCAATGAACTATTTAAAGAGAAATGAAAACCTACAAAATGGTTTTTATAAACCTTTCGGAACATTTCCCCGGAAAATCGGAAAACTTTTTCGAAAAGTGACCTTTTTTCAAAAAATTATATCTCCGTTCGGTTTAAAGATTTAGGAGTAATTTTTCGAAAAATGACATCCAATAATATATAGATTAACTACGCAGAGAATTGATTCTGTCGGATTTATGGTTTTCGATTTAGGGCTTATTAAAAATTTAAGCGCTTTTTTTGCGATGCTCATCGTTTTAAAGCGGATTATTATATTTTTAAAATCTTTTTCTCCCTATATTGAATTTTTTGCTCAAGGGGTGGAAAATTGGTGAAAAAAGTCTCTGAAAGTCGTGCGAA
Source organism: Listronotus oregonensis (assembly GCA_019359885.1). Taxonomy (NCBI): domain Eukaryota; kingdom Metazoa; phylum Arthropoda; class Insecta; order Coleoptera; family Curculionidae; genus Listronotus; species Listronotus oregonensis. The sequence goes on from JAHBCN010000973.1 coordinate 213,701, forward strand.
ACCCAGAAAACGATGAGGGAAGCAGAGTAGATTAGCAGTAGTGAGGGAGCGAGGCAACGAAGGAAAAATGCATATTAGTCCGGGTAAATCTGTAATTTACCGTTAAATGATTTTGGAAGGTCATTAATCAAGATGAAACCTTTTGCATTTTCTTAAGAAACAGATCAACTACAAACTGTCGGAAAGAAATAGTGGATCCTACGAAGAGGGTTTTTTTAACCTTTTACCCCCCAAGCATAAATTTATTCCATGAAAACGTTTCCTTTATGGGTTTTTTTCGGGAAACTGAATTCAAATATAATATTAGAAATTATACTTAAGGGGCTTAGATGGGTTAAATTCACCCTTTTTTACCCTGTGCACCCTTAAAACATACATTTCGCAAAATAAAAGTTTTTTTCCCATTTTTAATGGTACAAATAGGTCAACAAAATTCGAATATGATATTAGAAATTACATTTAAAAAAGGGCTAAATTCACCCTTTTTTACCCCCTACACTCCTGAAACGTACATTTCGCTTAAAACAGTTTTCCTTATTTTTAATAGTACTTATAGGTTTTTTGGGCCACTGAATATGAATATGATATTGGAAATTACATTTGAGGGCTTAAAAGAGCTAAATTCACCCTTTTTAGCCCATACATCCTTAAAACATACAATTTGCTAAAATAAGTCTTTTTTCACATTTTTAATGGTACATATAGGTTCTTTGAGCCATTGAATTTTAATAAGATATTAGAAATCACATTTGAGAGCTTCGAAGGGCTGAATTCACCCTTTTTCTACTTCCTACACCCCTAAAACATACATTTCGCTAAAAAAAGTTTTTTACTAATAAAACCTATATGTAACAATAAAAATGGGAAAAAAACTTATAAAAGAAACGTTTTTTTGAAACAGTTTTATGTTTGGGTCGTAAAAAGGTAAAAAATGGGTTAAAATAACCTTTTCGTAGGATCCACTATTTCTTTTCGACAGTTTGTAGTTGATCTGTTTCTAAAGAAAATGCAAAAGGTTTCATCTCGATTCATGACCTTCCAAAATCATTTAACGGTAAATTACAGATTTACCCGGAATAATATGCATTTCTCCTCCGTTGCCTCGCTACTCTACTCTGCTTCGCTCGCCGTTTTTCGCTTTTTGCACGACTTTTACAGACTTTTTTACCAATTTCCCACCCCCTAAGCAAAACAATCAAAATATGGAGAGAAAGATTTTGATCACTACTTTCATATGCCGTTATCAGAATTAAAATATTTTGATCCGCCTTAAAACGGTGAATCTGACAGAAACCATTCTCTGCGTAGTTAAACTGCATATTATTAGCTATCATTTTTGAAAAATTACTCCTAAATCTTTAAACCGAACGGAGATATATTTTTTTGAAAAAAGGGCAATTTTTGGAGTTTTTCCGGATTTTCTCGGCAAAAAATGCTCGTAAAAAGCTCTATAAAAAACCATTTTGTAGGTTTTTTAATTCTCTAAAATAGACCCATTGACATTATCGCGATATCTCTAATAGTTTTTGAGTTATACGCGAAAAACTAAAAAAATCACATTTTTTGAAGTTTTTATTGTTTAAACAATTACTGTAAAAAATTCGCTGGGGCCAAAACCGGGGTTTTCATCTATTTATCATGTTTTAACAGATGGCACAGGTTGTTTCCGGCTAAATTTAAGTGGCAAAAAAATCTCTATTGATTGGTTCAAAAGTTACTCTTAACAGACAGCCACAAACAGAGAGGTATTTTTTTTTAATATTTGGTCCGTGTTATTTTATTCCTTAAACGCCAAGTAATGCAGAAAGGTTTTTTAAGACTTCCTCATTATGTACTTGGATGTGAGAAAGCAAAATAATGACACATAAAATATAAGTAACTAAATATTGCATAATACCAATTAGTCTGTATGCAGAGAAAATATGTATATGACTATATTATTAAGAGGAAGTAATAATTTTGCACAAATAAATGTTATTGCTGTTAGTTTTTTTGTGTAAAAGTTGCCTCAATTTACATAATGATATGTCGCGTGGGTCAATGGACGCTAATCTAATTTACTACATAATTTGACATTTAATCTGGCGGTCACTGTGTATATATATATATATATATATATATATATATATATATATATATATATATATATATATATATATATATATATATATATATATATATATATATATATATATATATATATATATATATATATATATATATATATATATATATATATATATATATATATATATATATATATATATATATATATATATATATATATATATATATACATCTCGCTATCAATTCTGCCTCCCACCATTGCCGATTTACATTTAATCCTGCCTCCGACGTAAACCTGACTCCGTATATGGAGGCAAGATTGCAAACACGTGTAAACGTCATTTTACTTTACCTACAACCGAAATATCAAAAAACTGAAGGGAGTCAAAATAGGCGATATATATACTTATCGCGTATATAATAGTTCCGCACATTTCATACCGTGGCGCTCAGATCATATACATCTAAGGATGTGGCCGTATATAAAAATATATATTCCATCGCGTATCCTGCCTCCACACATTTGGCAACATTGACATTTAATTAGTTTTGTAAAAGATCGAAATACCGCGTGTTATACGTTTTTAGTATCTCGCTGGACTTCATTGATAATTACATTACATTACATATCTCTTCACACTACAGGAATACACAGAAAATCTTACAGAGCCAGAAAATATTTCTCTTCTTCCAATCTGTACACTCTGTATGTATCTCAAATTAGACCCTCTTTAGAATATTGTTCTCATGTCTGGGGAATGGCGTCCCCTACAACACTTAGCATTCTGGACTCCATTCAAAGAAGAGCCGTTCGTCTTATTAATGATCCAACGCTTACAGAAAGGCTTCCTCCTCTTGCCGACCGTCGAGCTGTAGGGGATCTGTCGCTCTTCTATAGGTATTTTCACGGCTTCTGCTCAGAGGAGTTGGCCAGTATAATTCCTTCTCTGGCAGCTCCCAACAGAGCAACCCGTAGTGCAACTTTTATGCATCCTTTTACAGTTCAGTTGGAGAGGCCCCGAACTTCCCGCTTTCTGCGTTCCTTTATCCCTAGAGGTCAAGACTGTGGAACCTGCTGCCCGCAGAAGCTTTTCCTTCTCCTCCCAATCTCCAAATATTTAAGTCCCGTGTGAACAAACCCCCTCTCACCACACTTAAGGCACCCACGGTACGTTAGTACTTAGGCATCAGCCTTCGTGAACTGTCCCAAGATAAAAAAAAGACTTTCGGATGACATCTATCAGACTCTTAACATTTTCAAATTGTTACTTTTAATGAAAAAGGATCGTCCGCCGAATTTAAAAGCAAACCTTAGATAAAATAGAAACTAATTTAAATAAAAATTGATGTAAATGGAAGAGAATAATAAAGACATATCAGTAAATAACATTTATGAGGAGGAAGAAAATGCTGAGGAGGTCTTGACATGTCTTCTAATTGTAAGATAAACGAAAATACTGACGAGAAGTTTAAAAAATAAATATGCGTAATTAGAAAGAAAGTAATAAAAAAACTCCATGGACAAACAGGAAAAAAGAAATAGTAAAAACGTTTTCAAATCACATTTCAGGGAGAAAGACCACCAAAGCGTGACGAATGCGAGAAACTTATTTCAATGAATCAGAATATTCTACCAAATAAAAACTGGCTTAAAATTAAAGTGTTTGTGCAAAATGTCTATCAAGAAAAAGATAAAGAGATAAAAGAGCTTTTTCTGTTTTATGTTTTTTTTTTAATTTTTAAGTTACCTAACATTAACTGGTAATAATAGTTATTAGTAACTAATTATTATTAGTTACTTTTTATTATTAGGTGACCTACAATAAATATTGTTTTTTTCCTTTTTTTGCATTATTCATTTCGTTTTAAAATAAAGGTAGCCTACTTTATACCTGCGTCTGTTTTCTATACTATTTATTTAATATTATATTCTTGTCTAAGTATTTTCAAACCAAATGTTCAGAAAAATACCCAAAAATTGACATTTTTGAGTTCTAAAGGAGACTTATTTTAAATACGCATTATTTCGACTGGTAATACAGTTATCATCAGATACATTCAAAAAAATATTAATTTAAATAAAAACAAATACTGAACTTAAAATGTATTATATATTTCATTGTTACTAGACTTATGAATTATTTTGTGGAAGACAACTTTATTTCTCTTTGTATGTTTATTTGTTTATTTGTCTATGATAAAACATATTTTTACCACAAAAAATGTTTGTCAACCATTACCATTATGTAACACTTTTTAAAAGTTGAGATATAGCATTCTAAAGATGGCCCTTTTTTCTCTAAAATTCAGAAATCCAATATCTCTTAAAGCCTAGAGTGTTATGCACATTCGGAAAGCTGAAAAAATATAAACGACTTAATAGCAAAAAATTGCAATTAAGCCCATTTTTGGACAGTTGGCGTTTATCAGAATGGATGTCACTGGGTAGATTTTAAAAAGTTAAGTAAACTGAAATAAAGAAAAACCGTCTTTATCTATATTAAGTAATTATTAAAAGACGGAAAATAGGCGACTGTTTTTATTGAATTGAACAAAAGAAAAAACGTAGTGATTTTCAATCTCACCGTAAACAGATCCATAATTTACCTTGACGAAACATGGTAAGATACACACAACACAGTATCCAAAGGATGGGTTGATTCCAGTCAAAACTTTTAGATGAAAGCACCTTCAAATAAAGGAAAACGCATTACCATAATACACGCTGGTTCAATAGACGGATTTGTCTCAATCTGCTTGCTGTTGTCTGCAAAGAATATTAAGGATTCTAGCTTGGATTATCATGAGGATACAAGTGCAGAACTTTTTGAAAACTGGTTTCAAAATTATCTTTTAAAAAATATTCCAAACAACAGTGTTATTGTCATGGATTACGCAAGCTACCACAGCCGTCTACTACACAAAGCACCAGCTTCATCAAGTTCAAAAACTGAAATCCAGCAATATTTGTTAGAAAATGATATTTATTTTGAATTCAGTTACAAAAAAACGCATCTTTTGGAAGTCCTAAATTCATATGCAATTAAAAAACAATATGTATGTGATAATTTGGCTGAACAGACTGGGCATGTCTTATGGCTTCCTCCGTATCACTGTATGTTTAACCCCATAGAGCATTTGTGAAACCAAGTAAAATCAAAGATCAGAGCAGAAAATGTTACACCTTCTTTAAGTCCCAGTGTTATAAATTTGTTAAAAAATGTAATTACTTAATTACTAACATTTACCAGTTGAGAGCTGGAAAAATTCACTACAGAAATTAAGGACTCTTACATTTCTATCCAAAACAAAATAAATCCTATTGTAATTAATCTCAATGATGACTTTGATAGTGAAACAGAATTAGATTTAAATATTTACTTTAAAAATGTAATTATGTATAGATAATGCAGTTATAAATTTATGAAAACTTTGTATATATTTAATTTCTTAATGTAATTTTAAGATTATACTTATCTAAATAAACAATAAATTATAAATCTTTATATTATTAAAGTCCGTCCCTAATGTTCTGTCCTTTAATACCTACCGATCCGCAGTTTTATTGCTGTCGGCAGGTTAATCCATAATTGAAGGCAACAGCTAACACGGTATACTTTGAGACAGACTATATCTGCTAACCCTGTATATGAAAAAAAATGATTTGGGTAATTTCATCGTAAGTTTTTATGTTATCCCTCATTTAAATCTAATTATTAAATATATTTGGAAATATTACGAAAAAAAAAGATGACTATTTATCTTCTAATACCCTGCATTTGCTAAGCCATTAATAATATGTATTTGGATAAACAAATCTCATATGATCAATGCTTCTTCCGTAAGTGGATTTACTATTGTTACTTGCAATCTAAAACCTAAGACATAAGTTAACTAAAATATGGAATGCTTATTTCATAAAAAACAGTAATAATAAGTTCGGCAACATCGCAGGAGTCAGGATAATCGGTATTAAGTACAAATATATACTAAAGGAGTTAAAATTGTACGGAAATGTATGGAGGTAAGATTGATGTTAAATGTATAAAAAAACGTATAAGTTAAAATTCATTAAAAATAAATTGTGAGTTAACCGCTGGGTTAAAAAAGGTTTTTCTTAGAATTATTCACAAAGAAATATATAAAAAACGCAGGCATTCAGGTGGATGCAGAATTACACCTTAATGTACGGAGTCAGAAATGATAGACAATGTAAAATATATATATATATATATATATATATATATATATATATATATATATATATATATATATATATATATATATATATATATATATATATATATATATATATATATATATATATATATATATATATATATATATTTATCTAAAATAAGGGCTAAGTTTCTATTCAAAAATCTCGTCCTATTAAGATACTGAGATCTAAAATCGTCCACTTCGATCAAGTATTTTTTTGTATTTGTAGTCAATGTATATCTTAACATTGCGTTAAGTCTAAATCATCTTTCTGGACAACCAGTGACGGGTTTAATTTATTATTAGCATGTTATAAAAAATGTATATAACACATTAAATATATATATTTTTAAAGGTTATGATCATTATTTGAATCATTTATAACTTGTATAGAAAACAACTAAATACTAACTGTAATAAGCAATTAATCTTAAGAGTATTGAATAAGTTATATAAATCAATTAAAAATAATCATCCTGCAAATAATTTAAATGTTGTGCAAGTAGGTTTAACAAAATATTATTAATGTGTTTGTTAGAGGGCAGTGACCGATGGCACTTACAGATGTAGCCTTAGCTCTTTTTGTTCTTAGACTTATTTTAACCATATAAATTGAACTATGATCCTACATAAAACTTACTTTTATTTTTATCCCTAATGGAGGCATTCATACACTAATTGTAAAACAGAAATATTTCTTGCGATACTGTACTTTCTTGTTAGTGTTATTGCATACCAACAGTACACAGTTGGTATGCAATATGCAATATGCATACTGCACAGCCCTGAGACGTGTAGTGCAGATGACGTTATATACATTAAATTAAAAAAAAATAAAAATTAAAATATATTTAGTTTAAAGGACCCAGCACAACATCACTGGAAAAAAATCTGTCGAATTGGCTGAAATTTTGCAGAAGGATAGTTTTTAGCATGCTGATCAAAACTGACAACGTTTATCTGCTATGCATAGTTTTTTGGATAACAGGCCATAAAGTAGGCCTTTAGAGTTCTACAAAACAAGTCAACATATTATTTTAAAAATATTACCGGACAATTCATTCCTTAATAAACTGCAACTCCTAAATTTAAAGGATAATACATTATAAATAGTTAAGTTTTATAAATTGCTTCCCTTCCTTTATATTTCACTGCACGCGCCTAAAGTAAGGGTTTAAGAGAGTTTTTGGGGTTACTGACACAGCTTACTACAACAACTGTGTTACTGATATCTTATTAACTTGTCTCAGGTGATTATTTCGAGGCCTCTTCAAGGACATTTAAGGATCAAACTAAGCATAAATATTTAGAAACATCTGAGAATAACATAGGTGGGTGTTTGTTGTCGCTGAAGCCGATTATGATATTCACTTAACCATGCATGATCACGTAGAGGTCATTTTAAGGTCATTTTAGGTCATTTAAGGGTTAAGCCAATAATAAATGGTTAGAAACATCTGGAAAAAACACAAGTAGGTCTTTAAGATCGCTGAATCCAAATATGTTATTAGCTTGACCATGCAAGGTCACATCAAGGTCCGTTAAGAATTTGGGAATTCGGCTTAAACATTGATTCAATTGTATAATGTTATTACTGTTTTAAGCTTCACCCAGAATCAACGTTGACAGAACGGGGTTGGTTGTTGTTTTATCCGTACTATTGATGCTTGTGAGAAAAGTGTGTACTGTTTGTGTTGTGTAAAACTGTGACCAACAACCTACTTGTGTTTTTTCCAGATGTTTATAACCATTTATTCTTAGCTTGACCTTCAAGTAACCCTAAAACGACCTAGAAATGACCCCTACGTAACCTTGAATGGTTAAGAGAGTATCATATACGGATTCAGCGACCTCAAAAAATAACTTGTGTTTTTCCCAAATGTTTTTAAAATAGGTACCTAGGGGTCAAAATGACCCCTAGGTACCTTGCATGAAAGAGCAAATATCATATTCGAATGCAGTGACCTTAAGAATCTTCGTATACCCTTAGTTAGTCAGGTAATATTATTTAAACGAAATGTTGACTTGTTTCTGTAAACTCTTAAAGGACCACTTTGAGACCTAATTTCTTGAAAACTATGTAAGGCTGGATTTTGGACTCACTGAGCCATTTTTTTCAGGATCGGGTCGTGAATTACACTGGGAACTAAAAAACAATTAGGTTTTAGTAATATCAACTTACACTTTAGTGTTTGATTTTGATGCAAAAAAAAAGCATTTAGGTTTTGGAGATATCAGCTTTCACTATAAACGGATGATTTGATGGATTAGAACGGATCATCAAGGTTGCAACTACACTCTTAAATATGTATAAATTATTATTTAATAATGTAAATACTTTTTCAATAATTGGTTCACATAATTGGTACAGTAACAGAGATGCCCTAGTTCTCTATTAAATTAGGTAAGTTTAGATGTGCACAATTTATGTTTTTTCACCCCATCTGTTGTTCATTTTTATTTTTATTCGGTTGAACGTATTTTGTGCATAGTATTTGTGTAACGTTGATATTATTATGAATACTATTTTTCAAAAAAAAAAAAGAAATAAAAGAAAGAACCGTTGTATTATTAAATAAATATAACTGTGGCTATACAATCTATGTTATTTTAAATCATATGTGGTAATAGAACACTTAAAATTAAATAACCAAGCACCATTTTTGTTTTTGAAAATAGTAAATGTGCCAGTCACAACAAATGTCATTGTGACTGTATGTCATAAGGTCATAAGTGTTTAAAATATTTTTACAGAATTTTTATAAATTTAAAATAGAAAGTTGGGTATTTTGTCTTGATTATTATCTACATTTTAAATAGTTTTTAATAATACTTATATAATTTTTGTTTCTAAGTTTTTAAAAGTGTTTTTAGGGTCGATTTTTCATCTAACAAGAAAAGCCAAAAAATATTTTTCGGTAAATGAATCCGCCACATCAATATAAAACACATCAACTATATTTTTATTAATCAAATCAGAATTCGTTGCATTATTAATATGTTAAATTACCTTTTTTGATTACACGACTGGTGCATTATTGTTAAAAAAAAGGAAAATATAATAGGACAAAATTATGAGAATAACATAGGTCCGGAAATGCACAGTTTTCAAGATATAGGGTGATAACTTTAAAAAAAAAATAATTTTTTATTAATATTTTAAAAAATATTTACTCGATTCTTTTAAAATTTGGCAATATATGTGTAGATAAAAATTATTAAGGCCAGTGGCGTCCCGGGGGCATCTTAGCGAATAAAATTGGCAAAAAATGTTTTTTTGCAACTTTTATATTTGTTTCTTAATTAAGCGTCTAAAAATACAACTTCTTCACCTCTTGTTTTTTTTCGTATCTCACTTTGTTTTCGAGGAAAAAAAAAACAGTTTTATTGCATGCCACTGGACAAAATTAGTTTATAAATTTTTGCTAAAAAAATCACAGGTGCCCTGGAAAAAATCAAAAACATTTCTAAGAAAGAGTTTTAGTGCAACAACAGCTACAACAAATGTTGGAAATGTCCACCATCCATTTCTGTACACCTTCTCACTCGACGAATCATTGAACGACGAACTCGAGCTAAAATTCGAGGTCTGTTTCTCACTTTTAAACATTTACAATTTTGTTTCTTAACTCTTCTATTATTTGAATGGGAGTGGCGTAAACCAGAGTTTTAAGGTGTCCCCATAAATAAAAATCTATTTGATTTGAGTCAGGGGAGCGAGGTGGCCATTGAATTGGTCCACCTCTTCCACCCCAATTTTTCCCAAAGGTGTTATTTAGATGAGTTCTAATAGCTATACTAAAATGAGGAGGAGCTCCATCGTGCATAAAAGTTATTTAATTACGTTCATTTAGAGGAACTTCTTCCAGCAGTACGGGCAATTCTTGATGAAGAAACTTTAAGTAAGATTCGCCGTTTAATCCTAAGGGTAAAAACAATGGCCCAATTACATTGTCACCAACAATATCCATCCACACATTTAAAGAAAATGGTTCCTGGTGACGAAATTGTACGTAAGCATGAGGATTTTCTTCAATTCATACATAAGTGTTATGGAAATTAACTATACCATCCCGCCGAAATCCAGCTTCGTCCGTAAAAAGTATGGTTTTATTAAAATTTCTGTTATTATTAACCTTTTCGTAATACCATTTGCAAAAATGCAAACGGGGCAGAAAATCTTTTGGTAGTAATGCCTGCACACGTTGATTTTGTTCCACGGCACGGAAAACTGCCTCCGCAAACTCAGGCGTTTTTCAGACCTCGGCGGGCCTCTGTCGTTGGTGGGAATGACAAAACTTCCTAAATAACATTATTGTCAAAAACATTACAAAAAAGAAATAAGAAAATTTACCTCTTTCCCGTAATCTACGCTTACTATCTGGAAGTTGCCGTTGGGGAAACGCTTCTGCATACAGGCGCCTCGCTGCATAAAAGTTACTGTAAGCACGTGCATACATTACATGCATGTCTGTCATTTCCTCAAAAGTGTAATTTTCCATCACAAAAACCAAGATAAAAATTTTTTAGAGAAATTTCGCCAAGAAAATAAGGTGAATAATTATTTTCTAGAAAAACTGACACTTGTCAGTGTCAAACCTCCATGCAGAAATTATTTTTTGGTTTCCAAGGCACCTGTGATATTTTTAGCAAAAATTAATAAACCAATTTTGTTCAGTGGCATGCAATGAAACCGTGTTTATTTTTTTTTCTCGAAAACAAAGTGATATACGAAAAAAATACAAGAAATGAAGAAGTTGTATTTTTAGACGCTTAATCAAACAACAAATATTAATGTTGCAAAAAAGGCAGTGGCGTAGATTTTTTGCCAATTTTATTCGCTAAGATGCTTCTCCGGGACGCCACTGGACCTTATAATTTTAATCTATTTAGGGCTAAATTAGCCTCTTAATGCAACAAATAATACTGCCAAATTTTAAAAGAATCGAGTAACTATTTTTTAAAATATTATTAAAAAATTAATATTTTTTTTAAGAAGTATCACCCTGTATCTTGAAAACTGTGCATTTCCGGACCCATGTTTATAAAAACTTTTTCTTATAATTTTAAACAAGGAATCGCCTATTACAATATCTCCGTCTATTTTTCGAACACCCTGTATTTCGGAGAGCAATTATTATAAGTGTTTACAATCGTTATATAATAATAGATTTTCCTTTTTTTTTCTACTATTTAATAAAAAAATATCTTAGGGCGTAAAAGAGCGGATCTAGGTGATTTGGGATTATTTAATTACAATGTATATTACAAAGATGATTAACGCCGTTTGACGTAGAAAATATATCCATGTTGACCTGTTTTTTAAGTATTGTTATTCGGCAGAATTCACTGGTTGGTTTAGAGGATACACTTAAGTCCCTTATTTCAGATTATAGTATAGAATTATTGGAATTTTATTAGATGCAGATTATTAAGAACCTTCAAAACCATACTTTGTTGTTTCTTTTATAATCTATTTACTTACGCTATGGTCAGTTGCTCATTGCCCCTAGAACTTTTAACCTAATGAGTTAAGAATACTTATACTATTTAATTTGAGATTCATGTTCGCTATCTGGAGATGTTTAAACACAGCATCAAAATTAATTCCGACGTTTCCGTTACGCTAAATAAGCGTACAAAATATATATTTATAGTTAAGCAAATACCAATCTAAATTATTTAAACACTGTCAAACAGCTCCATATTTTGAAGAGGCAGAGATTTAAATCTACTGGCAAAAATGTGACATACAATAAAAAAACCTTAAGTGACAAACAAGCTACAAATAAAAAAAGTTTTTTTTTATTTCTACAAGAAAACGGGAAAAAAATAATCCAGTTTTTTTTTAAATCAGTGAGGCGACAAATAAAAATTTTATTATAATTTTCACATTTATATACAGGGTGCGACTTTTAACACTTCCAATGGCTATATTTTGTAAACCCAGAGATATATCAAAAAAATAAAAATACCGATTCTATAAATTCCGGGGGAAAAATAAATGACGTATTTTTCTAAGCACCTTGACCGACCCCATAAGCTCCACCCCCACTCACTTAAAAAAACTAAACGGCAATATCCCCTTATGAGACCTGGAAAGACTATAAAAAATGCTATTCGTTAGTCGTAAAAAAGTTGGGGTAAAATCAAATACCAGCCTCAAATTTCAAAAAAATAAAAGTAGCACAGAATAGTAAAAGAAAATAATGAACCATGTAATTAGTAGAGCAAATTAAAAAAACTACTGTAAAGGCATGTTTTATTATTTCAATAATTATTTAAAATGACAGCCATTTTGTTTCAAACAGAAGTAGAGACGATTTTCAAATTTATGCCTGACGTTTTGAAAAATATGTCTCGAAATGTTTCGGCACACTCAAATTATCCTGTAACGCAATTCTTTTAAGGAAGCTTGTTAAGTTTTATAAACTAGGGAGGGATTTAATGTAACCACATGAAAAAAAAATCCATTGGTGTGAGATCAGGTGATCTTGGTGGCTACTTAATTGAACTGCTTCTACCAATCCAATGTCTTAGGTAATACCTATTCAACCACTGCCTTGCAACAACAGCATAATGTGGAGGAGGACATCCTATTGGAAGTGTAAAATATCTTCATTTACATTTAAATTTTCTTTCAAGTCCAAGTAAACAGTAGCCGGTACTATGGAATTATTAGGCATTTCTGTGTAAGCTTGGCCAGTCGAATTTCCCTCAATGAAAAAAGGGCTTATTATTCAGTTTCCCAGTATTCACGCCCAAAAATTCAGTTTTTGAGAATTACGAGTGTGGCCTTCTGTGAAAATATGTGAATTTTCGTCAGTAGCGGCAGTTCTGCTTATTACCATTTTCATTAAAAAAATATTCGTATCTAAAACAAATGTTTTTAATCAGTGATGGTTTCCCTCGCATGTTTTTTGTCATTATTTTACAAAACTGAATTCGTTTGACAGGATTATTATCACCAAGTCCTTGCAAAATAATATTTTTTTACGTGTTAAATTTATGTTTTTTTAATACCCTTCTGACATGCTTTAGTTGATAAAAATTTATTTCATCTTGTACCTTTATCACAGTATTTTTATGCAACATTTTAATAGGGTTTCAAAGAAGTATCACAAGATGCTATTACATTTAAAACTTGACAGTGGACGGGGGGTAGCTCTACAGGGACATAGTAGTTGTGTTTTAACTTATTATTTATTTAATTTAATAATTGGACATTCTGTGGGTTTTTTATGAAAAATAAAACACGATTTTTCCAAAATTTAAGGGTAGTCTTTGATTTTACCACATTTTTTTTACGACCAACGAATAGCATTTTTCATAAGATTTAAGATTTTTAAATGAATGGGGCTTAAGGAGTTGGTCAAGCTATTTTGGAAAATACGCCATTTATATTTTTCCTCGGGTTTTATATTTTTAATTTTTTGATATTTCTTTTGTTTTCATTTACTCTCTTAAATTTAAATACCAAATTTAAAACAAAATCAAAATAAGCCTAGCCAAGTCTATTTCTTGCTATAAATTCCTGGCGTATTCAAAACAAATTCAGTGGCAATAAATTTACCATTTCGTCTTTAAAATAAAAATCACTATTAGATATCAAATAACAAAAACAAAACCATAGATATAAATAAAAATATTAAAAATGTTATTTCTAAAAGAAATATTTAGACCATTAGTCTTAAAGTGTATCAAACATAAAAAAGTGGCAAAACTTCTTTAAAGAAAAGAAACGTAATTATAAAGACAATGGTTATTTATTTGTATATTGTATTTTATGGTTATATTATTCATTACAGATAGCTGGGTAGCTTTAATTATCTTATTGTTAGTTTTTAAAAGCCAAGTTAAAATACTCTAAATTTTACACATTAAATTTTACACAATAAAAACATAAATTAATTTTAAAAAAATGTAGGTTTGGGTAAGCTGGATTTACTGGTATACTTTACTCCCTTTAAACCCTTAAAATTACAAAATATATGCACTGACGTAAAGCCGCTGCGCTGGTTGAGAGTAAGTGGGAATAATGCTGAGATTCCAGATTTACTACGGTTGGTCTCTCCTTTCTAACGTCGCATGATTTCTCTAGAACTGGTTATTATATTAAGTTATTTTAAGTAGATATTAACCGAAGCCGTGATATATTCTGGAGATAAATAAGGAGTTATGGTAATTAAAAAAAAGAACACTGATGTAGGTAGCTGTTAGAAATCCAAAAAGCAGTCAAAGAAAGCAGTAACTAAAAAAAATTAAAATAGTAGTATAGTAATTAAGTAGTATGTAAAAACTAAAGAAAAAATTACTTTACAAACTTTTCGTTTTCTAAAGGTATACTTTCTATTATCCGAACTATGAAAGTTTATCGTTTTTCTCCCATAAAAACAAACATTATATCATTATATGTAATGGAGCTTAATGCCATTTAAAATTTATTTTTTTAGAACTATATTTAATCAATCTGTTTAAAATATAAAAAACTCTTTATCTCAAATAACCTATTTTGTGATTCATAGTTTTTCCCGCCAATTCTTCATATGGTTTATTTTTTTACAGTTTTTAATTTGTTTTATAGGTTAAGAACGGTAACATTATTTTTTACCAAAACGTTCATAAGTTTATATTATTTTAAAAATTGTAGTAGAAATTTTCAATAAAATTTGCATTTTCGTAAAGTGTTTTTTTCTAGCAAATATTCCAAATTAGATTTTTTAATAACGGATCATGACTGTAATTATTTATTGTTGAATTTGTATTTTGCAACATACTGTTAGTTTTATGTACATAGGGTGATTAATTAAATACCATTAATGCGTACAAGGTCTTTGATTATATTTACATGACATCCAGAGCCTTTAATTTTAAAGATAGAAAAAATTGTAGATTTTTTTCCATATTATCTTTTAAAAATATTAGTAAAAAAATATTGCATTAAAAAAAATTAAAAATATAGGCATCTTTAACTTAAATGGAATACCCTGTATATTATGGGCTACAACGAAAGATATTTTTTTCTGATTTCAAATATATACATTCATGACATTTGAGTAAACCCTTTTTGAGATATTTGAGCTTAAATTTTAACTAAATTGAAAACAAATCATATTAGCATCTAGAAAGCCATGGAAACAATAAAACTGTTATGATAAATTTGACGTCTTAATATTGTATAAAATTGAAGTTTAGCATTTTAACTGTTAAGAATAATTTACATTGCTTTCTTGTCGGTGGGCTATAATGGCAACAATATAATGTGATTATAGTGCGAAGGGAATATCACTTATTATATCCTTAACAACGGGTACCATCTATAAACACTATTAAATACACAGTCAGAAAGTTAAGTGAAAGGAAAAGCTTCAAAATAAATAAAAGACTGTAGCACGAAATAAAAAAGATTTGGCTATCCTCGTTTTTTCCAGGATAATAATTATACTTTTTCTATTGGACTAGCACTCACTACTTTTAATAATTTTAGAAAATCCTGAAATATCAATATTTGATGCGGCATCTGAACTTAATAGAACAAATTTATTTAACTTTACAACTTTCATCCTTATAAATTTAGTCCATTCAGTATCTTTCTGAACAAAACATGCAGGACCGAACCGAGTATGTATTGGAAATAGCTAGGCTTAAGTTTTTAAATAAAATTTTATTCACCGATTCCTTTGCTATAGCAGGAATGTTTAATCGCAAGAATAAACATTATTGGTTTAGAGAAAACCCCCACGAAATTCAGCAACATGACCATTTTATTGTTTTCATGGCCTTTTTGATACTATTTTTTTCTCAGTTTATTTATAATTTAAGCTAAATTATCTCAAAAATGGTTTACTTAAATATCATTGTTGTAACTCATAATATACAGGGTGTTTCATTTAAAAAATTAAAGTTGCCCGTGTTTTTCCATTTATTTAATGCGATATTTTTTTACTGATAATTTTAAAAGATAATATGGAAAAAACCATACAATTTTTATACAGATTTTTCTTTCTATTTTTTAAAATAAATGCTCCAAATGCCACGTAAATATAATCAAAGACCTATATCGCTCTATACCTATATTTCCAGTATAACAAATACTACAAAAAATACTAATGTTACATATGACCAGAACGGTCACTGGTCCAACTTACTTTTCTCTTTGGTTTGTAATAATTATAACATTAGTATTCAGCTTAAAAACGATATCACTTTTGTTTAAACAAATATAGTTATTCTTGTCAGTTGCACGTACATGCTTTTCAGCTTATCGGTAACATGACATGACACGTGAAACTAAAACCACTGTTCGTGATTCAAATTTTGAAGAGATTTGCTGGTGTCAAGGTCCTTTTATTGTGTAAAATTCTTGGTAGAACTATAAAATATGGTAAAAATCTTACCAGTTAAGCATAATAATTAATTATATATGTATGCATAAAGTTTGTATTATTTTTTCCGTAAACTGGATTATTAAGGATAATTATCAGGTAAACAATATTAACATTTTATTGTATTGGAAATATAATTGATTTTTTTCGAGTTTACCATCAAAAATTTTAAATTGTATAATCTAAATAAGTAACATTTATATTTGCTAGTGATATTTTGATTCTATTAGTAAATGACTTAAGCTCCAGTTGAAGTAACTTAACTTAAATAATTATAAGTTAAGCTTTAATATGGAAAACAGAAAGATACAGAGGGAGATAACTAGAGGTATTATAGCTAGGTATTATTTACCACCAATATAGAACTCGTTGTATCTTTGAGACCTATAATTATTTTTTTTATATTTTAGCATCGGAAAGCGTAGTCGTAAAATGCTCAAAAGTACTAAGTTTACAAGTGGATGGGTTTTCTATATACCGGGCGTTTCTATAAAGTGTTTTCCCTCTAATATTTTTATTTTTTAAGGTAAATAAATGCAATTTGTAGAATTTGTAGTTATTTGTCGTAAATATAAATTATTTGGTCTTTGTTTTATATTATTTCTGGTTTGACCAAAAATGACTAGTACGTTCAAATTTTAAATGTTACCACCGGTACATTTTCTCTTATTTCGACATTATATGACATTCAAGAGATACATTTTAAAATATTTGGTTTTTTTAAATTTCAGTCTAGAGTTCCAGGTTGATGTTAAAGTGGTAAATTTTAAATTAAGTAGCCATGGAAAAATTGATTTACATAAAGAGTAGCCAATTTCTTGAAATTTTCGATATCTTGTCTTTAGTCTAATAACTAAAGACCTGAAAGTACCCAAAGCA
Source organism: Listronotus oregonensis (assembly GCA_019359885.1). Taxonomy (NCBI): domain Eukaryota; kingdom Metazoa; phylum Arthropoda; class Insecta; order Coleoptera; family Curculionidae; genus Listronotus; species Listronotus oregonensis. The sequence continues at coordinate 231,253 of JAHBCN010000973.1, forward strand.
CTAAATAGATCTGTACAGTTTTCATTTGTGGCGCAATTCTTAGGTCTTCGCGGATGCTTTCGAGGGAGAATAAGCTTATCACGATTCCGACGTGGGAGCCCGCTGAAAATGCCCCCCCCCAAAGTCCCAATAATGCGAATCAGAAAATTTTTGTTTAAAAAAAATGAAGATCATTTCGAAATCTACAAAAATGGTCCTTATCATTTTTTTCGCAACACCAATATTTTTTGCAAAAACGGCCGTCGAAAAATCCATAACATTTCACACTGGATACATGTGGCTAAACGGCTAAATCACATGCAAAACATTTTACCAAAACCAGAGATGGAGGAAATTTTCGAACATTAAACACCTGCTAAGGTCTCATTATAAAAAGAAATGTTAATAAACATTTTTTCAAAAAATATTAATAAATTATTGGAATACTGTCAAAATATTGTAAAAAAAAAACTTTCACCGGTTTGTTTAATAGGTATTCTAGAAAAATCAAAAAGGACCCAAACTCATATGCAATGATAGGTACGGGTTTTTCCATTCTGATGAACTTTGAATAATTAAAAAAATGTACATTATTGCCCGAGTAATGGAACAATTCGTCCGCCCGCTTATAAGTGAATCAATTCATGAAGATAGCGGCGTTCTAGCGGTAGAGTGGCAACTGAAATCAGGGGACTTTTGGGTTCCATTATCTCAAAAACTAACGATTTAAAAAAAAATTATAGGGACTATTCTTGTAGATTACAAGGCGATCCTCATTTTTTGTCAAAACAAAAATTCTCCAATTCGCATATTTTGGCAGATATTAGCGGGAAACCCATTTTTCGGGTCTTGAGGGGCCATTTTCAGCCCTTTCCCATCAGTTAATGTTGATAAACTTTTTTTTGCTCAAAAGCATTCCGAAAGACCTAAGAATTGCGCCACAAGGGAAAACTGTACAGATTTATTTACAGCTTTGTCACTTCATTTACTGGACTTTTTGAAGACCAAGACAATAAGTATTTTTAATTTCATGAGAAGACAAGAAATAATATGTCAGATTAAGATTCTTGGCAATATTTTTAAGAAATCTTAAGATTTCTTGATTTTTTTAATATAGTTTTTTGTAGATATCTGTTTGGATAAAGTTACAGAATTGTTAATTTTATTTTTCCAAGCATACAGGCTGACCCACCCTTAACTTAAGATTGTATAGCCGGATAATTCAAAGGCTAAATAGTTTAGGTAAACCTTGCGTTTAGCCGAAAGCAGTCATTTTTATGAAATTTACCCATTTATTTTAAAAACTTCGTTTAATTCGCAAATTATAAACAAATGCATAAATTATATTTAAATGGAAAATAACCATTTAAAGTTATTTTATTAGGAGAGTAAAACAAGCATACATTCTTTTTTATGCTCATAGGAAAAATAATTTTATTTTTCAGATATGGTTTTTGAAATACCTATAATAATATTATTTTTTTTAAGACGGACATGGATTTTTTATTTCATTTTTTGAAGGCTCCTGACCTCCCAGAGCCATAGTAACTATTTTTTGTGTTTTCTTCTTAGAAAAGCAACACCATTTTTGTTTTAACCAATAGGTGTGGTACCTAATTGCTTTTGGGACGTCAAGAGCTTTCAAAAAATGAAATAAAAAACCAAGATACGCATATGAAAAAATATGTTAATTTTGGTAACGGTATTTAAAAACTGAAAGGTCATATCCAAAAACAAAATTATTTTCTTGTAAAGCATGAAAAATGCCTTTAGTTTTTTAAAATAACTAAAAATAGAACCGTAAAAAATGTAAAAAAATGTTTTTTTTCTGTATGTTTCCAAAAGTAATCGAAATGGTGTCATTTTATTTAGTGTCAAAAGACTTGTCACTACTTTACAGTATTTTCAACACCGACAGTAGAGTGAAAGAAAAATGTTTCCTTTAAGGGTGTTGCCTCGCATCAAAAAATAGCGTACCAAAAAAAAAAACAATAAATATCTAGAAACTTTAGCATTTCTAACATGTTTCTTTTAAATCCATGTTTCGGGCTCATCTGTATAGTTAAAAAAATATTTTAATTAGGGGTTATTTGTGTCGCTCCAAAGAATACCTTACCAAAAAATCATATATATCATGCAACTTTTTAGATTTTTTACATCTAGCCCTTTAGGTTCATGCTTTAGGCACACCCTGTATAGCTAGAAAAAATCTTTTCTTTACAGATTGCCTTTATCGTACCAAGAAATATTAACATATTCAAAAATAAAAAAAAATCTGTCTGCCAAGTGGATACCAGCAGTATCACAATTTGATAAGATAATAATGGTCTTCGTAGAATTAAAGTCAAGATCACCTATAACAAGACCTTTAATTCAATAAGGTGTGCAAGATATAAAAGAAAATTACTGTAAAGAATACATTTTTTATTTTATTAGATAAGTGTAGTGCATAAAAATCTCGTCACTAAATCCAGACCGGGCTATGATCTAGGGACCTTGGAAAGAAGAATAGAAAGCTCATGATTTCACACGTTTGTTTACAAGCTTTAGATGGCGACTGGCTATCGACCTTTTAAAAATACAACCTAAGCAAAAAGCACAATTCTTGATTATTGGTCCACGCCAAGATTAAATTACGTTACATATCGGGAGAAACAGAGGTAGAAAGACAGATAAGCTAACTATATATAATATATATATATATATATATATATATATATATATATATATATATATATATATATATATATATATATATATATATAAAAGAAGAAAGGTCATTTATTCATTCCTACACTGGCTAATCACGAAATCTCAAAAACTACTTGACCTATTAAGATCTTTTGTTGAATGATTATTGGGGAATAATCTGGTTTCTTCTCTCGTCCAGGATGTTGCCGCTAACCTGACTTTTTATGTTGTTGTGTCCCAAACTAGAGTAGACACCAGTTGGTTTTTGTTGCAGTCGAAAGTAGCTCATTCTTGCCTTTCCCATCACTATGACGTTAAGTGGTGGAAGGTCTAAGAGATACACCATGACTGCTGTTGGGGTTGTTTTAATTTCTCCTGTTATAGCTAAGCAAGCAAGCCTCTGTACCGTGGCCAGTTCTGTAACAGCAGTTCTTTGTCGCATTTTTGTCCACCATACCAGTGATACGTATGTTATCATAGGCCTTTTACCACCATGGTGTATAACCAATTAACCATGTTTGGTTTAAGGCCCCATGTTTTTTTATGAGCGCGTCTGATTAACATAAGAGTTATCTCCGCTTTCTTTCTTTTTTTCTGAACATGTTGGTTCCAGGTAAGTTTAGAGTCTAGGATGACACTCAAAAATTTTACCCCTCCACCTCGTAGGGCCAGGGTCCTAAGCCCTCTAGATTTCTCCTTTTGGTGGAAGCAACTATGGCCGATTTAGAAGGGTTTATATTTAGTCCTTCCTTTTTTGTCCATCTGGGAACTGCGTTTAGGGCCTGTTGCATTTGATCCCGAACAGTGTTGTTAAATTTTCCTTGGTCTTATTGCATCGATCCCTCTGCGCCTCAACGCGTTTGAGGTAGATGTAAGGAATTTCTTGGCCTAAAAGTATGTAAACTGGTATGTTGGCAATTGATTACGATTAATTATGGTCGGTTTTATGATTTTTGGAATTACATTTCTCAGGGGGTTAAAATGAGAATGAAAGTTTGTATGGAAAAATCGACGTTTTTAAAGTTGTAAATATGGGGTTTGGTAATTGGGCGTCTGCTTACCCAGAAAAATAGAAAGTGGTGGTCTTTTGGAACTTTATCCCCTAAGAAGTTAAAAAAGGAATAAAAGCATGAAAATTCATCATTTCTAGACTGGTAAATGTAACCACTATTATTTGTCAATTTTTTTACGAAAATAAATTATTTAAATTTCAGTAGGTAGTTTTGGAGATTGTTCATAAAAAATATGATGAACCAACTCATTCACAAACGCCATTAATTTATATTTAAAAATAATAACAAAAAAATATAAATAACCAACCGCACAACGCGCGCTACGCCGCGAAGTGTGTAAAGGAAGGCGGGGCTAGGAAGCGTGACGTGACGTGACGTGACGCAATGTAGTGTCAGTAGCGTCATAGATCAGAGCAAATTTACACTATTTACTTTTATGGGGTTTTAAGAAGGCAAAATATATTAGTCATAAAACGAAAAACAGCATCAAAAAGTTTTACACAATATATTTAGGATGTAAAATTTATGTATAAGTATGATAAGGAATATAGTTGTTTATTGTAATAGAGTTATTAAGTTTTACATAACATTATGCTGTAGCATGTTTGTGTTTTTAAATATTCTGCAGAATAATCTTATGCAAAGCACTATTTTATTGTCGACTTTTTTAACAAACAAAAACTAAAAAATTTACATATCTCCATTTAACTTTTTAACAGGAATTTTAAAAAATAACTGTGCCGCAGCGGTTTAGGCTAAGATGATATCTTTTTGAATATGTTAACATAAAGAGTTAAATTTCGTCGGTCTATCAAAAGTTGTTGATTTTTATGAAATAATAAACAAACCAGAAGTGTTGAAACTTAACCCATGTTGCATAACTTCATTATTCTAAGAAGCCATTTAATTATATTCTAGCAGTTTGTTATATATTTTTTTATTATTGCTTATTTAAATTCTTTTGCATTATCTACACTGATCATAGCTCTTTTTTGAGTTAAACGACTCGACAGTTAAATATAAATAATAATTTTTAAGACACTTTAGCTTTGCCATTGACGGTAGAATACCAGACTTAAAAATGAAACAAAAAATGTTAAATTTATTAAAGCTTTAAAATCGCATATAAAAAAATAAATCCACATTATTACAATTACAAGCTACGAGTGAATTTAGAACTTATTATTACAATTTATAAGTTTGGAAATTTCAAGAGCGGTATTTTCCTAATTTTAGATTATTTAAAATTTAAACAGTACCCAACATTCTTTTAATATATTTCTAGTTAAAAAAAAAAATACATCATGTAAAACCTAAAGGTATGTACACACCGAAAAAACAAACAAGAACAAACATCAGCGAACAAACGTTTTTCTTCAGTGTAGACAGTGAAAACTGCGAACAAACGTTTGTTTGTTCTTGTTCACACATGTTCAGGTATGTACACACCGAAAAAACAAACAAGAACAAATATCAGCGAACAAACGTTTTTCTTCAGTGTAGACAGTTTAAACGGCGAACAAACGTGTGTTTGTTCTTGTTCACACATGTTCCAGTGGACGTCGGTACATCAAAGAGAATTTTTGTTTTTATGGTCATCCATAACTGTTCCAACTAGTCGAACAAGAGTAAACAAACATTTTGTTGGGCTATGTAGACAGAAAAAGCAAACAATGAACAAAAAACACATACAAAGAAAGTGAACAAGAATGAATGTTTGTTTTAGTTTGTTTTTTCGGTGTGTACATACCTAAAGAGAAATAAATTTTGTTCGTCGTCATCCATAACTTTTCCAACTGGTCAAACGAAAGTGAACAAATATTTGATTGCGTTATGTAGACAAAATAACGCGAACAATAAACAAAGAACACATACAAACAAGGTGAACAAGAACGAATGTTTGTTCTTGTTTTTTTCGTGTGTACATACCTTAATATTTGTTATAGGACCAAGATTAGATAGTTAAAGAAAATAATTATTTTAAAGAATTATTTCACTCAAAATATATGACATATCGCAAAACTTGATAACTTGGTTATGGATTCGCATTGGCATAGATAAAGTTTTTTACTAACATAATTTTCCTCAATTTATAGACATTAGTGTAATTGCTTAAGGAGTTAATTAAATTAATATACACATATTTGTTGATTAATGCTCACTATTATTTTAACGCTTTAGGGTAAGTTTTTTGTGTTTTTTTATTTGGATGACACTTAGTTACACTAACTGTTTCTGAAACCTAACTTTTAGATTTGAAAGATCGAACATGATCAAACGTCATCAATATAAAGTACTAAAAACATAATGTTTAATGTTTACATTCTGGCAGACCTAAAACCAAGAAATCCAAACAAAAAAAAAAAAATATATATATATATATATATATATATATATATATATATATATATATATATATATATATATATATATATATATATATATATATATATACAGGGTGCCACAGATTCAGTGCATGCATGGGGATCTCGAAACCTAAGAGATACGAAGTCGGTTAAATTATGGCAAAGTTGCGCATTTAGGTGCCTAACAAAATGCCGAGTAGAAAGTTATAAAATTCCTAGTACTTCCGGAGATATCCGGAAAAACCGAAATTTGCTGATTTCAGTTTTAATTTTTTCTGGCGTTATTTAAAAGAAATATGAAAAACAAAAGACACTTTCATAGCCACTTTTAACTCTACAAAACAGCGTTGAGAGATTTTCTGTACGACGTTTCGTTTTCGTTAAGACCATCATCAACTTTATTTTTAAATATGGACCTGGGTTTTTTTGTTAATTTTCTGAACCTCTTATTATCCCAATTACAAAAATGTATAACACTTAATATTTATTAGCAAATATGGAACGCCCCTATAAGAAATGATGTGCGTTCCTTGTCTTCACTCATTGTCTCTTATGGAAAATATGTTTATTAACAGAAAAATATTAAGTGTTACATCATATGATGGGATTTAACTGCTTCAAAAAATGCAATAAACAATTGAGTTGCCGCATTTAAAAAAATAAAGTTGATGATGGTCTAACGAAAACGAAACGTCGTACGGAAAAATCTCTTAACGCTTTTTGTAGACCTTAAAAAGTGTGCCATGAGAAAGTGTCTTTTGTTTTTCCATATTTCTTTAAATAGCGTCAGAAAAAGATAAAACGAAATCGAGAATTGGTTTTCGGATATCTAAGAGTACTAGAGATTTTACAACTCTGCCGCATTTTTTAGGCACCTAAATGCTAACTTTTGCCATAATTACGACTTCGGATCTCGGTTTCCGAGATCCACCTCAAGACTCGAACTGTGGCACCTATTCATATATATATATATATATATATATATATATATATATATATATATATATATATATATATATATATATATATATATATATATATATATATATATATTATATATATATATATATATATATATATATATATATATATATATATATATATATATATATATATATATATATATATATATATATATATATATATATATATATATATATATATATATATATATATATATATATATATATATATTTCGGTCAAATGTTTTCAAACTTTGCACAGTAATATTTTCAACACGCTGATCAAAAGTCTCCACGGTCCAAACCCAAAAACCCTCTGAGCCCCCAAGATGCCTTAGGTCACTAGGGATTTGGAGGATTTTAAGGCTGATTTTGGGGGGTTAGAGGGGTTTTGGATTTTGAAGCCGTGAGTGATCGGCGTGTTAAAAACCATGAATTTGCAAAGTTTGAAAACAATTGACCGAAAACCATTTTCCATAGGAAAATCGCGGGGTCCTTTAAAATGCATTTATCTAGAAAACAGTTGCTCCTAGAGACTTAAATGAGGTATACATTTTTCACGCAGAGGGAATTATAGTAACTTCTTTTTTAATAAACAGGTCAATATACTAAGCCTAAAAAAAGTTATGCCATCTAAAGCAAGTGGGTTAGACCGTAGTATAAACGAATTTGAATTTCTCGTCTCAAAAAACCCCCAAACCCCCAATTTTGTACCGCTTTGTCATTTACCTAAGAAATTATTACGACAAAACAAAAACAAAATTAAAAGTTTGACACCCTGTATCTTAGTTATTATCAACTTTGGGATAAGGCAAGTTTGCGTTGATTGCATTATTTCGACCTAAGGAGTCTGCTTTTTGGTTCGATTGGCAAAAAGTAAAACAAACAAAAAAACTATGTCATCTTTTTTATTTAAAAAATTATACAGGTGTCGTTTCGACTGGTCAACCAAGTCTTTTTTTAAACCATTTTATTGTAAAAATTACAAAATTTGCTCTGTAAGTAAGTTTATTATTGTAAATTTACATTAAGGCAATTTTTACATTTTTTGCCCTATCCCACTTTTTCCATAAACCTTTTTCAAAACACAATATATCCAGTGTCGTTTCGACTGGTTATCCAAGTCTTTTTTAAACCATTTATTGTAAAAATTACAAAATTTGCTCTAGATTTGGCAGTTTAAACTTACCCTAAGCGTAATGAGCTATAACAGGCTAGATTCTCCTTACGCTTAGGGTAAGTCTGGCTTTTGTAATTTTAAACTGCCAGATTTAGAGCAAAATTTGTAATTTTTAGAATAATGGTTTAGAAAAAGACTTGGATAACCTGTCGTCATCTGTATAATTTTTAAACACACTTGTATACTTAAGTCGTTTAATTTAAATATTTGGCGAAATATTTTAAATTGGACAATAACTATTTGGCTCGTTTATGGAAAAAGTGGGATAGGGCAAAAAATGTAAAAATTGACTAATGTAAATTAAAAATAATAAAAATTTTGGTAAAAATTTTTCTTTCTAACATTTTTACAATTTTATTTAAAAAATTTCCCAAAATTACCAAAATATGTTAAAGAAGAAGTCAAATTATTTTAACCTATGTTTAATTTACATTAACTTATTTTTCACTTTGCCTTATCTCACTTTTTCCATACATGCAGCAATTATCTCTTACACAAAATAAAATTGTCTGTTATAGATAAGAAATTTGACTCATTTAGATGGTATACAATTTTAACAAAACCAAAATGTATCTACAATAGCAGTTTTACTTTCTATAAAACAAAATAAAGATATATACTGAAAAAAAGTTTTTTTCCAAGCTACTTAAGGTAAATTTTGGATCTTTTGTTTAAAATCGCCATTTTAGATCAATGTAAAAAAATTTTTCGTTGAATTTAAATATCAAGAGTTTGTATTCTGTATAAGTAACTATATGATCCTGATAGTCCTGTTTATTAATTAGAAAATTTGTGCAAACAAAGTTGAATGATAATTGCATACCTCGGAATGTATAATGTCCTCACCGTATATGCACTACAATATGAATATATTTTTTTAAGTTCTGAGTAACTTATTTCTTTTAAAATTTGTATTTAATCTGCTTTTTTTTCTACAAGGTATTGAAAATAAGGTAATGTTAAAAATATCAGTTTTGGTCCGTCAAGATCCTCAACCTATTATGTTACTTAGGTTGTAAATGTGTACTAAATTGAGAATTCCAAAAAGTCCAAAATATTTTTATTAACTTTTATAAAAGACCCTGCTCTTTGATCGATTTTACCGATTTGCCCAGTGCTAAAAGGCACAAGTCATCTTTAGAGTTTTTGCCTCGTCGAAGAAAAAATAAAATATTTGGTTAAATATATGTTATAAAAAGAGTGCCAAAAGACTTATTAAATTGTAAAAATGTATAAAGATTTAAAAAATTATATCACCATACTTAAAACAATATTTTAAAAGTTTTATTTTGTATTTCTTTAATCAGTAACATTTGAACCAATAGGTTGGGATATTAGTTGTAAGTTTGAAAGATTGTTTTTAAATATTGGAGCACTTAATTTTGTTATTGTTCTATTTCTGTTGAGTTATAATACCATACTATATGTATCAACCTACAGTTTCTGTTCGTTAAGATGTTCTTGATAATGTTGGATTTTTTTTCGTGTGTATTATTAAAAACGCTATTATTTTAAGAAAATAAGGCAAAAATCAACTTATTTTTTAAGCTATAGCTAGATTTCTATTAAATTATTACAACATTTTTATTTACTTAGTATGGATACATTACCGGAACAACTAGTATCTTGTAATTCTCATTTTACATATACATATATAACAAATCAACCAACTCGCAATAGATTTTTCTGACATGGCCACAAATATTTTACTTTCACAACCTTGTAATATTGATTTCTCTCCTAAAACGAATATAACATAATATGGGCAGTAACAAGCTCCCTATTCAGGGTATTATTAATTACCAAATTTTTAAAATACTTTGTTCCTATTTTTGTTACACAATTTAATACAAGGGATTTAAGTAAGGACTATGTTTAAAATATGCGTATTCTTTTAGAAAAATTGGAAAATGGTTTTTCCAAAACTGTCCTCGATAATACAAATTACAATTTTAACCCATTTTTTAGCAATGATTAAAAAATTTAAAAACATGAGTTTTTTTATATATGTTACGGTTAATAAGGATACAAATTTACCATTATTTGTAGCTATTTTAAAAGAAATGTAATTTTCCATCAAAATAGCCAGACCTCTGGACCGTTTGTATTCTAAGCAGCTAGTCTATAAACTAGTCAAGTAAACACTTTAAGCGTAACATAAATATATAAGTTTTTATACTTGGCCGATAAAAATATAAATTCAAAATCAGAAATGTACCTATATATTATTACAGTGTTTGGCATAAAAATTTGGGATTTAGCTCAACTTACCCTTCCCTTCAAAATCTCCATTATGCTAAAGGTCGCTTTTTATTTTTTAGGGGTGAAAACTAACCCTTATTCCAAAATCTTCAAAACTTTTATATTAAAGCTTAATTCACATAAAATTAGGCTTATATAAATTAAAAAATAAGTATTTAATTATTTGAAACATTATTTAATATATTTCAACCCTTGAAAATCAACCCTTATTATTATTTAATAAAAAAAATTGTTTACCCTACAAGAATTAACATATTGTCACAGAGTTGTAATTAAAAAATATGACTGCTCAAATGTGTTACTAATTTAATTTTGTAATTTTTTAATCCTCACAAACCCACCCCATATAATCTTACAATGCAAAAAATAGTACAAAACCGCGGATTTAAAAAAAATGCATTAAATCCCTTTAGAATATAAAAATGTTTTTTTAAACATAACGCCTTCAGTTTTCGTGATAAAAAGTACTTTAAAACAAACATTTTGTTGGTTTTTTTCAAGAGCTATAAGGTCCTACATATTAAAACTGTTTAAAGCTCTTACTTTTTTAAAGGGGTGGGTTTAAAGGGTTGAAACAAGGTAGTTCTCGTCTATACACACACGTTTTAAACGTTCATATCTCAATTAATTTCCGTCATGCAGTAAATTACAAAATGCAAAATCTTTGTAATTCAAAAAGCTACAATTTAATACCTTAGCAATGATCGATAAACAACTATATTTTTGACCTTAGTAATTTTTACGTATCTCCTTAAATTTAAAGTTATTTTCAAGAAAAGTTAATTTTTTATTTAAATTCTGAAATTTGTTTTTTACTTGCAGCTCCATTTTTTTCAAAATTAAGCAATTTAAAGCGGTTAAAATTTTAGAATGCATTTATGATACATAGATAAAGAGAATTTAAAAGGGGCTACAACTTATTTTTGTTAGAGTGGTAATTATAGGGATGTTTTCAAAGATTTTTGCACTAAAAAAATTTTGGTCTAACCTTGCTAATGCTTCAAAAAAGTTATTATTTGTTTTCCTCGAAAAATAGGTAAATACTTTTAATATTAATATATATATATATATATATATATATATATATATATATATATATATATATATATATATATATATATATATATATATATATATTATAAACATAATTGCAAATGATTGGTTTCATAAATATACATACATACAAGTATATATTAGTAACAGTAACAATTGTACAACTAAACAAATAGAATAAAAATATTCATAGATTGTTTAAATACCGAGAGCCATATATGTATATGTTTAATGTATATAATTGTTTATTGGAACTCCATGGCCTTGTTTTGTTACTGTAACCATTCTACAAAACAAAGGTGATCCACCTCAGGTTCCAGAAAGAGTTTTATGTTTCACAGAATCTTAAAATTTGTACAACTTAGAAATTTATAAAATTCTTAGTCCATCTCAAACCCAAGGGTTAAGATACATGGATTTAATAAACTCCTCAGAACTTTATTTAATTTTTAACCTTAACCATCACGATCTTTTGACAGTAAAAATTTTAAAAAAGTTAAACGATTTTTCTGTAAATTTATTTTTATAATTTTAAGGTTTATATAATTTTCTTTAATAAAATCTTATAGGAATATTATATATATATATATATATATATATATATATATATATATATATATATATATATATATATATATATATATATATATATATATATATATATATATTATAATGGTAGAGGTTCTTGAGCCTTGTTATATAATTCAATAAAGAAAATAGTTTCTTGGGCATATGGCTCCCAATTAAAAAAAAAATAATTACGTAGTTAGAGGTATGCTTTTTGCTAATCGCACTAAAATTACGGGGTTTCCAAAAGGATGGAAACCTCGGGTGTGACTAAGTCGACTACATGTTTTACCCTTGTTGGGGATGGTCACATCTGCTGTAAGCCAAGACACGACTGACGAAGGCTCACCAAGTCTTTAAAACTATCCTACATAAAAGTAAGGAAAGATTTAAATGACTCTGGCGCCATCTAACAGTCTTATCCCAATGCAACCAGTAAACCATATGTATACAAAAAGATGTTAAATAGTAAACAATTTAAATAATGCTAAAAAGTGCCACCTAGGTAGGCATGGCCATAATATTTTAAAATCGCAAAACAGACACCTTTTGACAAAGGAGAAATGGCCACTCATTAGATCACGGGTTTGTGAAATTCGAATGAGTAGTTTTGCCATACCACGGCGGCGCTGAGCGAAATCTGAAGTAAGTAAGAAAAATAAAAAAGCATACCATACATGTAGTCGACTTAGCCACACCCGAGGTTTCCATCCTTTTGGAAACCCCGTAATTTTAGTGCGATTAGCAAAAAGCATACCTCTAACTACGTAATTATTTTTTTTTAATTGGGAGCCATATGCCCAAGAAACTCTACCTTAAAAAAAAAAAAAATTATAATATATATATATATATATATATATATATATATATATATAATATATATATATATATATATATATATATATATATATATATATATATATATATATATATATATATATATATATATATATATATATATATATAATTTGAATAACCAAAATCTTCCTATAAGATTTATTAAGAAAATTTGGAGAGAAACCTTAAAATTATAAAAATAAATTTACAGAAAAATAGTTTAACTTTTTTAAAATTTTTACTGGCAAAATATCGTGATGGTTAAGGTCAAAAATAAAATAAAGTTCTGAGGAGTTTATTAAATCCATGTATCTTAACCCTCGGGTTTGAGATGGACTAAGAATTTTATAAATTTCTAAGTTGTACAAATTTTAAGATTCGTGAAACATAAAACTCTTTCTGGAACCTGAGGTGGATCACCTTTGTTTTGTAGAATTCGTACAGTAACAAAATATATGCTAATTTTTTATCAAATTGTTAACTTATATATTTTTTTTCACTCAACCTAGTATCTTTTTCTTTGCATTCGGTGAAATGGATTTCGTGCACAGCAGTAGTGGTAACGTTTATGTGAATATAATTTTTTGTTACTACACTTTATGGTTTTACGTAAATGCAAGGCCATGGAGTTCCAATAAACAATTATATACATTATACATATACATATATGGCTCCGGGTATTTAAACAATCTATGAATATTTTTATTCTACTTGTTTAGTTGTACAATTGTTACTGTTACTAATATATACTTGTATGTATGTACATTTATGAAACCAATCATTTGCAAATTATGTTTTTTTATTTATACATCGTTGTTAAAAATACGTAAAGGCGTATTTAGCTTTCAACATTTTTTTAGGAAAGCAATTAAAGTAATAAATACTATACTATTTAAAAAGTAAGTTAAAAAGTACTGCCCTTAAAAAATTTGCTTTTGTTAATTATTTCATATAAAGTAAGATATAAGATTCAAATTATGGATACATTTGCTGCAAAGGCATTTTTTAACAATATGCCTTTACGTTAGGCAATTTTAAATTACTTTTGCCTCTACCTACAAGGTAGGCTTTTATTGATTGTATAGAAAATGAGTTAATGCCTTAAATCTTTAACAAAATAGTGCATAGCTTAAGAACATAATGTTTATTTATTTAAAAAAAAAATCAGTTAGTGAACGATAGGAACTACATGTTTTAGCTGAAGCAAAACATAAAAATCTTAAACGGGGTTACATAACAAGAACTACTAGTGCAATTTAATAACACAAAGCTCTTAAAACTAAATGCTAATATTAATTAATATATCTGTGCATGTAGTGCATACAATAACCCCTTCAAAGGAAAGTTAAAATAGAAAAGCTATAAAATTAAAATTGAAAAATGTATTCAGTTGTTCTGGTAAAGTAACCAGCACATAGCAGCACATACCGTTAATAATTATTATTATATTTATAATTATGTTTTTTAAAAGATATTGGACAAGGTTCCTTATTTAACTATAATTTTTGTTTAAATGATCTACTTTAAGAAATAGTTTAAAAGGATTGAGTTTAAGGGAAAAACTTTCATAAGATTGTGCTCGTTGCGCAAGGCGAAGACTCCTCCATTGTTAGATTTTGAAAGATAAATAACCTGGTAGCAACATACCAGTTTGAGATTATTCTGAGCAGCTATCTTGTAACAGGTTTTTATTTCCCGGATCTTATTTTTTAATTCTGTATGTTGTTCATAAACTTCTTGCAGCACCTGTCTTTTTTGGTCTCAAAAATGACATATTCACTAAGTTAAATGTGGATTAATATGTAAGTCAACGTCTTCAAACATCGCATACATTCTTTTTACGATTAATATGGTTTATTATAAGTTTTCTGTTAGCTTCATCGATTTCATCAGCTGCACTAAAACATCCACCTCTGCGATCTTTTACTACAATATCAGTATCTTGGAGTTTTTTCAGAGCTATACACATTACTTTTTTCACTATGCTTCATGCAAGGCCGTAGCCAGTGGGGGGGGTCAGGGGGTCAGAACCCCCCCCGAAATTTTCACAAAAGAAAAAAACTATGAATACAAAGAAGTACTACCACAGATTTCTTAATATTATAATATTAAGAAATCTGTGCTACTACTATAGTGAATAATTTTGGTAATGCTAGGTTTTGAGGCGGAAAACAAAACATTGAGTACAAACGCGTGCGGGCAGCGATGTTCAGTTTTAGTTTGAGAGTATCGTAGGTTGCAGCGCAAGGATCGCGGTTTTACAATCTGAGTTGCAGTATCTTTTAATATTATACAGGGTAACCCAACGAAAAGCTTGCATCCCTATTTGTGACTCTCCTGGTATATTTTGAAAAAAACTTTCGGACACGTCAATTTTGATTTTTAGGGGGACGTCTCTTCATCTATAGCCGTACAATACAAGGTTGGTCCAAAAAGAAGTTATTGCGTTGTACTTTAGATTTTTAAATGGAAACCTCCATTTTTTTTGGATTCTCCAAAAACTTTATAACTTTTGTTAATAAAGTTTATACCTATCTTCAATCGTTGTAAAGCTATTTACAATTATAATAAAATTCCAGAAAAAGTGATAATAAGGAAATATATCGTAAAAATATTAATCAATTAGTTTCTATAGTAACAAGACTTTAAAATTGAAAACAACCCTCCTAGAATTAAAAAAAAAACAAAAAGCAACCTACAGTCATACGCAAATTAAAGGTAAAGTAAAAATTAATTTTCTATTAAGTAGGTGGTAATAAATGCTGAAAGTGTTGTCCTCCATGGAACAATAAATATTTTTTTCATATGTATTTCTCAAATTTTCAAGCATGTATGAAATTATTTTTCTACGTTCAGCCGTAATCCGCTCCCGAAGATCTTAAATACAATCTAACTTCGTACTAAAATCTTTACTTTTCAAATACCACAAAGAAAGTAATCTAAAGAACTTGAGTCCGGAGATCTCGGCGATCACTCAATGGGGCCTCGTCTGCCGATCCATTGATTCGGGAAATGCGTGTCCAAAAACTATCGTACTGAAGCCACGTAGTGCGGTGGTGCACCATCTTGTTGGAAATAAATATCATTTTCATTAAAATTAACGCTATTTTCTATTATTTCGGTAATTCGTGGTTCTATTGTATTTTCTAACATGTCCAAGTACGTCTTGCCCGTCAAGTTTCTAGGAATAAAGGAAGGTCCTACAATATGATTTACGAAAATGCCGGCCCACACATTTTTTTTTCAGGAGATTTCGGTTGTACCTCTCGAAACAGATGTGGATTTGAGTCACTCCAATATCGACAATTATTTCTATTTACAGCACCATGTAAATAGACCTTACACTCATCCGAGAAACAAATATTAAATAACATGTTTGCATTGTTGATTAAAAGTTGGGACACAATCGTCTTCATGAAGCTCATGGACAAGTTTTATCTTATACGGGTGAAATTAATTGTCTTTCAAAATTCTCTGTGCTGTTAAGCATGTAAGAAGTAGCCAGTCCACGAGTGCCTTGGGTGTCGTCAAGTGCTACGTGTTCCATCACTGATAATTCTGCGACTTCATTTCTAACTGGTCGATTTTTTAATGGCGATTACGAGATGAAGATCCAGTTTCTCAAATTTTCTCATTAATTAGCCACATACTCATCGTTAATATTTTTGTCTGAATGTAATGCATTAAAAAACCGGACAGTAGCTTTTGTAATGCCCCCATTTTAATAATAGAGTATTATTATTTTTACCCCTTCTTGAACTGAATAAATTATTGTTTAATATTCATCAGAACTAGGTAAGTTTACAATTTGAAATCAAAGACAAAGTTTTCCTATGACATATGATGACACTGATGCTATATGTTTTCTTGATGGTATCCATGATTATTATTTTTAGCCATGCAATCGATTATTTTAAGTATTGAGTTAAGTTGGTCAAATTTTAAAATAAACTTAAATAACTTTACAACGATTAAAGATAGGTATAAACTTTATTAACAAAAGTTACTAAAAACGTCATAGAGAATCCAAAATTTTTAAAAAATTGGGGTTTCAATTTAAAAATCTTAAGTGTAATGCAATATCTTATTTTTGGACCACCCTGTATTGTACGGCTATAGATAAAAATGCTCCCCCATAGAAATCAAAATTGACGTGTCCGAGCGTTTTTCCCAAAATATACCAGGAGTCACAAATAAGGGTGCGACCTTTTCGTTGGGCCACCCTGTATGTAGTACCCCGAAAAGATCACCCAATTTTGCAGAGTCGATACCCCTGACACAAAAGGCTAACCCCCCCCAAAAATTATTCCTGGCTACGGCTTTGGCTTCATGTATTTAAAAATAGTTTCCGACATACAATTGCATTATAGATATCGATGATTTTAGACCAAAGAAAAAAATAGTTACGACAACCAAACAATCGCTTTTTCTTACAAAAATCTTTTAATGTTAAGTAGTCAACAACAGAATAGCTGGTACACCTCAAAAGTCTTTTGAGCTTTGAAACTGTATAACTGGTTTGTTGTTTGATAATATTCTTTATCTTAAATTACATGAATCAAAACCTAATTACTTTTGGTTTACGTAAACGGAGTTTGTGTTTATTTAAATATATATAACACCTGGTAAAAAACAAATTGGTATTAAAACAACAGGGGTTCCTACTACCAGGGCCATACTAACCCTGTGGACTGTTTGGGCTACAGCCCAGGGTCGCCGTAACTTAAGGGGCGCCACGAACGTAAAGATGAGGAATTTTTTAACCACGGCAATTAGGTGAATGAACGTTTTCAAAGATCTCTGCTAATACCTGTATTTTTTAACATGGATTTAATTTAAATTCTTTGTGAAAAACTACCTTAAAATAAAATATTCAGTTTAAAAAAAAAATCTTTAAATAAAAGAAAGCGCTAAAGTGCTGACTATCTGATCGGCCCATGGTATTCCTAGGTATTTCGGCGCCCTGAATCCCTATCCGGGGTCAGTTTTTCCATCACATCAGAAAAACAAGATTTTAGGGTCATTTTGAGGTCAAAATAGTATTATTTTTCAAAGCGGCCCTGGTACAACTTCTCAAGCGACCTATTAACCTGACTGGTACCTGTGTAGTTCTTGAGTACTTTTTGGACATTAGGAAAAAGCTCTGTATCTCGCCCAGGACCAGCCCAGGGCCGAACTAGAGAAGAGAAAGCCGCCATGAGCGTTCTAACTGGCAAATTTCGATTTTCCTGCCATGCAGAATGTTTAATTTTGACGATGCATTTGCTGTAAGTTAACGACGGTCGATCCGGCACTAGTAGTAAAGCTATATATAGCTTTGCTTTAAGTACAGTCAAATTTTTAAGAACTGTTTTTCCTTATACTTTCTAGCCTTATTGAAATGTCCTACTAGGATTTACCCGCAAGCAAGAACGCATATCCGTCTTCGAAATTCCTAGTCCTTGGGTTAGGCCTGGGCAGCACACGCAGCTTTACCTTGATGTTCAGGCAAGGTTTTAGGGTCAATCGATGCAGTGCTGTGTGTTAAACATCTTGGCAGGAAAATCGAAATTGGCGAGTTCAGACCCCCGCTCCGGGGCCACTTTCTCTAACCTGGGCCAGCTCTGGGCAGCACACGTAGCTTTTCCTCAATGTTCACGCAAAGTTCTAGGGTCACTCGTGTCAGTGCCGAGTCGACCGTCATTAACTCACAGCAAATGCATGGTCAAAATTCAACGTCTTGGCAGGGAAATCCAAATTTGGCAGTTAAAACGCACATGGCGCGTTTGGCCCTCTGGGCCGGCCCTGGGCTGGTCCTGGGCGTGATTCATAGCTTTTTTCTAATGTCCAAAAAGTACTTAAGAGCTACCATTCAAATTAGTAGGTCGCTTGAAAAGTTGTACCAGAGACGCTTTCAAAAATATCGCTGAAATTCCTAGCAATATACCCTGTGTTTAGAACAAAGTCACACAATATCGAAGCAGAAATAAACTCAAAATTTCTGAGGGAAAGTTTTAACTCCCAAACCTCACCCCCTTTCCCCTATGGCCATTAGTACGCTTAGTTAGCACAGACCCTTTATTTCTTTTAATATTAGGACATGTATAACATTGTTTTTAAAATGTTTTTAATTCTTACAGGATAATAGTTTACTAGTATAATTTATTTTAAAATATAAAGTAGTTCTTTAGCTCTATTTTTTATACTTACTATAAAATTGCTTCATTTTGCATTTACGAAAGCTTACCATCCATTACATCTCATGAAAATAAACCGTATTATCTACTATGCAATTACTATTGTAAGACGTATACCAATTTTAACCCAAGATTAAAACGAAAGTAGAGCGGTTGGCTATAACGCAAATTAAAAACGACTCTAAACTGCTAGTCATAGTAAATTTATTAGCTTTGAGATGGGAACAATATATATTTTGCTAAAGAATTTATATCGGTTAACGTAAAACCAACGTGGGTAATTGTTTAATTTAAAATAAGTATTTTTATTAAGTTGTGTTGTATGTCTACTTGTAATATAATTAAGCGGTCAGATTTTATAAGTCAACCATTATATCACAATAATTGCAGGTACCAAAAACCAATAAATCTTAAACAAGAATAAAAAATAATATAGGCTTAATAAGCAAACACAAATATGTATGGCGTTTTTTTCTGAAAGTTTATTTACGCGTTATTGCAACAAGTGTTTCTGTAAAGCCGCGTTTACACCAAAGTCTTCCAGTAAGTTTTCCACAAGTTGCGCAATTTGTTGCATTTTCTGCAAAATACAGCAACTTTTTCTGTCTTCCACTGGTCAAGAGACAAATCTTCCACTTAATTTTAGTTTCCTGCGGAGTGTCGGTAAAGATCAAAGAAAGTTGACAACTAAAAGTGGAAGATTTGTTGCTGCGCGCTTTGCGCAAGCAACTTGTAGAAAACTAGTAGAGAACTGGAGAACACTACCTAAACCTTTTGCGCCAATTTTTTGGCAACAAGTTTTTCAAATTGAACTGACTTTGCCGATACTCGGTGGAATTCCATTCCAAGTATATTTTCATTTTCCGTTAAAAAAACAAGTTTTTCACTTGTTTCCTCAAATTTAAGAAGAGCAACTTTTAGTTTTTTACAAAAAATCCTCCACTTGTTGCTCTAATTTGAGAAGTGCAACATTTAGTTGACAACTTTTAGTTTTCTACAAACGATCTTTTGTCAACTTTTAGTTGTCAACTTTGGTGTAAACGCGCCTAAAAGATCAAAAAAAGTTGACAACTAAAAGGGGAAGATTTGTTGCTGCAAGCTTCGCACAAACAACTTGTAGAAAACTAGTGCGGAACTGGAGAACTACTGCCTAAACCTTTTGCGCTAATTCTTTGGCAACAATTTTTTCCTTTGTTTCTCTAAATGTGAAAAGAGCAACTTTTAGTTTTATACAAAAAATCTTCTACATTTTGGTCTAATTTAAGAAAGCAACTTTTAGTTTTCTACAAACGATTTTTTGTCAACTTTTAGTTGTCAACTTTGGTGTAAACGCGCCTTTAGACCAAGGGTGGTAAACTTAACAAGGAGTGCTCGATTTTTACTATTTGTCCGCAGATAGGGTTATGTTTGTGACGTCACCGTATTGCCCAGAGGGTAGATTTATTTTATTCATTTCTGTTAAATATTTAACCTTTAAAAACTAACTTGGATGTACACCTAGTATTAGATCCGTATTGTATATCACTTGATAAAATTAAGACTTTATACTACTTGTAAACAAAACAATAGAGCAAAAGGATTACGTCACAAATATCGAATTGACATTTAAATCGCCGTATATGGGCTTAAATGGGATCCAGCACTCCTTGTTAAGTTTACCACCCTTGCCTTTAGACATAAAAACCCGCGAGGTCCAATTTCTAAGGGACCATTAGACGATCAGTGGTAAACTTAACAGTTAAACGGTGTAACTATAAGCGTATTTGTGGTATCCCTAAGATAACTAGTTTTATCAAGTAGCCTCTTTTTAACGTGCCTTTTATTTACCTACAATACTCAGTTATATTTATTACTTTTCATTGCTTAAGGCGCGTTTATACCAAGGTTGACAACTAAAAGTTGACAAAAGATCGTTTGTAAAAAACTAAAAGTTGTCAAGTAAAATTTGCACTTCTCAAATTAGAGCAACAAGTGGAAGATTTTTTGTAGAAAACTAAAGTTGCTCTTCTTAAATTTAGAGAAACAAGTGGAAAACTTGTTGCCAAAGAATTGGCGCAAAAGGTTTAGGTAGTAGTCCTCCAGTTCTCTACTTTTTCTACAAGTTGTTTGCGCAAAGCGCGCAGCAACAAATCTTCCACATTTAGTTGGCAACTTTCTTTGATCTTTACCGACACTCCGCGGGAAACTAAAATTAAGTGGAAGATTTGTCTCTCGACAAGTGAAAGACAACAAAAGTTGCTGTATTTTGTAGAAAAAGCAACAAATTGCTGCAACTTGTGCAAAACTTAGTTGAAGACTTTGATCTCCCATTATTAGTCTTCCTTCTGCAAGTCTGTATTATCCCGACACTGGTTGGTTAATATATTCTTGTGGGCTCATTTTCGGTTACCCAAATAATGCCTGTCTTTTGTGATTCAACGCTTCACATTCGCACAGAATATGGTAGGCTGTTTCTTCCTCCTCGTCGCACATTCTGCAACCAGGGGCCTGATTCTGTAAGCAAATTTTTTGACATTCCTTTTCTCTATCTCTTTTAAAACAGTGACAAACTTATGAGTTACCTTAAAGGGCAACAAAAACATGTGATCCCTATTTTGACATTCTCTTTCCTTATATTTTTACAGAATCCCAGCTCTGGGTCCTCATTGTATGAGCCTATCTTGTGTAGGTGTCCCCTTAAGTTATCGTGCCCTGTTAGTAACTCTACTTTTATATGAGTTTTTTCCCACTTTGTTTGAGTAGTTCTTCCTTCGTTTTTTTGGATGGGCCCTTTATGAAACCTTTCCATGTCTTATTCTACTGATGTTTCCCCAGTATTCCTCGTGTTTATCTTGTATCCGTTCCCTGGTTTACCCACTTGCTGTGGTTTTGGTCCCTCCAAGAGCAGGTTCTGGTCTAGTATGGTGTGGGTGATCCCTGTCTCGCTAACTCATCCGCGTTTTCTTTGCCTTCTATTTCTGAATGTCCTGGTACCCACAGGAGAGTTAATCTGTTGTGTTCTTTCAGGACTTCCAGTCTTGTTTGGCATTTCCATATTTCCCATGTCACCTTGGTCGATAACTTGGCGTTTACTAGCGCCCCTAGTGACGCCTGGCCATCTATTTTTATGCAAATCCGCTTGTTATATAAGTCCTCCTGTTATTTTCTTTTGCACAGTGCAGTAAAGCATATACTTCCGTTTAATACAGAACTGTTTGTTTCTAGTTTGCATAAATATAATGCAATGGAAAAAAGTTATGACTTGTTAAAAATAATATCTGCTAAAAATATGACTTCTTTTAAAAATATCGGGTAAAATCATATTATATAGTTGGTTTAAAAAAAAAAACACGAAAAAATTTTACGTGATTTCTCATTAAAAGCCATAAAAAAATCTATAAATATGGTTCCGAAAATGAAATTGAGAAGGTTGCTAGACTTTTTTAAAAAATAGGCATTTTGTCATTACCCTATACCCGATTAACATGAAATTTGTCAGTACTATTTCTAGGACCTAATTTAGGTTCCCTGGCTTTAAACAGAAAGGACCGTTTTCATAGGATAAGGCAGGAGATGCGGCCTCAGAAAAAACATCTGGTTCCTGTAACAAGAACCTGGTAGCTATCCACGTCACTAGACCGGGAGAGGAGGGCATGATGGATCTAATCGTCTGCTCGTCATACTCTCCAGGAGACAGGGACACCAGGACACATCAGAACACATTGTGCTCGTGTCCGGTAGCGACACGAGTAAGAGGAGATGTAAGAACTCTCTCCCAATCTGGTATCGGATTCATTAGAAGTCCGATCCTATTGGGAGAAATATAAAAAGGTGTGAGCCACAATAGACCGAGCGGTCGCAGTGGAGAGCGTAAAAAGTCCACTCACTTTAAACCTACCTACCTACCTACCTAGTTCAAGAATGTGTACATGTTCAATATTATCTTTTTTTCTAAAATAAATTTAGTAAAACCAATTTTTGAATCATTAAAGAGTCTATCTTTATTCCGCAAAAATAGAATTTTCAAAACGTTTATCCAAACTTGGATACAGTAGTTTGCATGGCTCGTATACCAGCGAGAAATTGCTCGGATGAAAGAAGCTTTTTTCGCTTAAAATGCGGTGGGTTAAAATAGTAATTAGTATGATTGTGAACTAAGGTTCCAAATTGTAGAGGTAGGTATGGGCGGCAAAATTTGACTAGCCGACCGGCGGCAAATGTGAAAACCAGCAAGTGAGAATGCACCAGATCAAATAAATTTTGCTAGAAGAAGTTCAAACACGCCGAAAGTAAACGTAAAACAAACACATCATAACGCCGGCCGTTATGAATAAAAGTAATGCACACACGTTTAGTTGTTATAACTGTAGCTTTTATGAATAAATAGGTTGTTACTTTTTTATTTATGCTTTGTTGTTAAATAAAAGTTCTATAATTTTGTTTTTTTTGTCTTATTTCTCGTAAATAGTCCAATTGTATACCACTCGAGAATAAATTTCTCTGGGTAAACCTTTTTTGGAATTTATATTCAAGTTTGTTGAGAGGCTAATTTTGTTCATAACATTTTTAAAACCATTTGTGTAACGGTTCGTGCGTTTTAATAAAAAGTTCTAGTTTTAATTGTAGATGGCATATATCTCAGTTGGGACATAATTTTAAGTATTTTTAATATAATAATATAATAATGAAACTGTCTTAAATCGTCAATACTAACAAAAGAACTTTACTAATTTTTTTATCCAATTAATTGATAAGAAACAGGTAACTTACCTTAAGTTGGAACAATAAATATTTAATCTGCCATCAGAAATAATAGTCCATTTGTCCTTGCAATTATTTATAATTTAAAGTTCTAGAGAAAAGTTAGTCGAGCCGGAAAATCACGATTCGGACACTGCAAAAAAAATAAAAATTAGTGTTTGCCCAAACTAAATTACTATTAATTTTTAGCTAAAAAAGTAAATATTTTTTATGCGGCGTTTTCAAATTTTTTTAGGCACAACCAATTTTATGAATTAAAGTGTACTAACGTTTTAGACCACACATACCTTTAATTTATTTTAGTTTTCATAATATGAAAATAGTAAGTAAAATTTTATATTTCTTATATATCACAACAAATTATTTCTATAGTATAAAGCATTTTAAATACTATTTATCATATTCAGTATTGGGAAACTAACTTAAAATCAGACACATAATCCTTTAGAGGAATGGTTTTCATAAAATATTTGGATATTTGTTAAAACAAACGAAAATGTATAAGACAATTGTACAATTTTATCAGAATATTAAATTGTAAGAATTCAACTAACGAGCTTAATTAACTTTTCTATTCAGTACTTTAAATGTAAATGATACTCAGAGCTTGTCATAGTTTATTAATGAAGTGCAATACCAAAATACGAAAACAGAAAGAATAAACAAGTTTGTCTTAGATTTTGCTTTTGGGAAAAAAGCCATTACATGATGTGGTGAAAATATGTACAGAATAAGCAGCAGTAAAAAGAAATTTAAAAAAAAATGGAATTTTACTATATCTAGGTCTTTAATTTAGTTAAAGAGCATGTAAATAACAAATACTTTTTATTTTTGTGTGTTTTTTGGGTCGCAACTAGACATTTTTTATAATACATTCTATTTTCAGTATTATGGTAAATTATTACTTTGCAAATCTTTGACCTCAAGAGTTTGTTATGCGATTAAAATATATAAATGACAAATTTTATCATAAAGAAATACCGCGTCGTTGGCCTGTCTCGTCCTGTATATCTGCATTATTAATCACCTTTTACACCTTACCAGATGGACAGAAGTTCTACCTACAATACAAGTTAACTTGGCTGACGTCAGTTGCTACTTTTAGAATTTAACCGGTAGGCGCACAAACCAACTTTGGATATCGCAGGAGTACAGTTACTTGGGATTGAATATTTAACGCCTCTTCCACTAAACCAAAATTTAATTGGCAACACATAACTAGCTAACTGTACCGTTAAATAATATAAAAATATGCTTGTATATATATATATATATATATATATATATATATATATATATATATATATATATATATATATATATATATATATATATATATATATATATTCTTTTTTAACCATACATAAATACTTATTAAAAATTCTGCATTCTTTGGTGTAGGTTACTGGAAATAACCTAAACGCAAATTTTGTCGTTTCTTCTGCACATTTGGCGCTTTTTTTTAAATATTTATTAGTAAATCATGCTAAAAGTTAAATAATTCAATAAGTTAAAGTAGTCAGGATTAACTTCCCATTTTTTTTAAATAGTTACAATACAGAAAATCCAGCAGTCCAACAATTTTTTTTTCCTTATATAAACGGTGTAAAAACGTAGACAATTTACAATAAAATAATAAAAATATAAACAAGAACAAGCAAAAGCATACATTGAAAACAAGATTCTCATTGTTGGTCGGTGGTAGACTCTATAATAAGAAATTATTTTTATTTAAAAATTCCGAAAATAAAAAATGGAAATGCCAAACATTTAAAAAAATAAATAAGTTAAGAAACACAATAGACAGGTGAAGTAAAAAATATGCAAAAATTATTAAATTGATTATTGAAATAAATCTTATTTATTTAGGAAGCCTTTTACAAGGACGCCGACGCGGTGGAGAGGGTGCCCAAAGAAACGCAAGAATTCCCGAAGTGGAGAAACGTGTTTAGGAACAAATTCAGGATAATTCGTCTAACAGTATTCGCAACCTACCAACACAAGCTGGCGGAACAAAATGTGTGGTTCATGAAACCCTTAAAGAACAACTGCTTCATCCGTATCACGTTCAAAAGGTACTGCTATGTCGCCAGAAGATTATCCAGCAAGACTCGACTATGCAAACTGGATTTTGCAGCGACATAGGGAAAATAACAACTTATTGGGCATAATTTTGTTTACGGATGAAGCAGGTTTTACCCAAGATGGAATACTCAATTATCATAATTTACATATCTGGGCAGAAGAGAATCCCCGTGCAATTATTCAAACAAAACACCAGCAAAGGTTTATGGTCAATGTCCATTTTTTTAGACGATAGATTAAATGGTGCTCGCTACTTGCAATTCTTGCAGCAATATTTGAACGAGCTACTGGAAGATGTACCTCTTCACATTAGAGCATCCATGTGGTTTATGCACGACGCTGCACCATCCCATTTCAACCGTTTAGTGCGCCAACATTTGTCTGCTGTTTTTGGCCAACAATAGATTGGTTGTGGAGGATCTTTTCCGTGGCTAGCTAGGTCCCCAGATCTCAATCTATTCGACTTTTTTTCCTAAAGTTTTTTAAAGGAATTAGTTTATTCGACTCCAGTTAATACCAGAGAAGATTTGGTTCTAAGAATTTTGAAGTATTGTGGACAAATTCGGAAAAATCCTAGTACGTTGTTTGCATTACAACGAGAAAACCTGCGTAGAATGAAAAAGTGTATTCAAGTTCAGGGAGGGCATATTGAAAATCAGCTTAAGCAACATTGTACACTTAACTGTTACAAACTAATAAAAGTTAAATTTTCTTGAAAACGGTTGATTTAATCGAAAAAATGAAGAGTACCTTTTTTTTAAAGTAAAATCTTGAGAGTATCTGAAAATCATATTTTCGTTGCAATTGAAGGATACCTGCCAAAAAATTCGCCCCTGTTGTGTGAGAGCCGGTCTGTTTCTAACTTCCTTAAAACGTTAAAGAGCACATTGTAATGTCGATTTAACGATAATAAGCCCCTTAATAAAATCCCAAAATTTTATTGAATTATACGGAAAACCAAGAATGTAAATTGTCGAGTTAATTTTTGTCACCCTGTATCTGCGTTAGGAGGCGCTAAAGAAAAATGTTATATGAAACACGAGACTTATTTTGACATCCACTATTCCCTATTCCTATGGAAAATGGTTTTCTGCCAATTGTCTTCAAACTTTGCAAAGTAAAAGTTTTTAATACGATGATCAAAAGTCTTTTAGGGAACAAAACCCAAAAACCATCCCTAAAAGTCACTAGAGATTTGGAGAATTTTGAGGGTGATTTTGGGGGGGTTTTTTGTGTCCCTAAGGACTTTTGATCAGCGTGTTGAAAACTATTACTTTGCAAAGTTTCTTTGAAAGAGTTAGACAATGTAATGGTTTCAATAACACTAAAATCTTGGACTTCCATTGTCTTTTTGATTGTTAATTATTACACAATTATATATAATATATATATCAGCCATTGTTTTCAAATGATAACTGGAACTGAGTTATCACTTGAAAACGGTTGGAGATACGTCACTAACCGAAACGTTGTGTAACAATTAACAAATAAAGACAATGGAAGTCCAAGATTTTAGTGTTATTACTTTGCAAAGTTTGAAAACAATGGGCCGAAAACCATTTTCCATAGGAAAATTGCGCGGTCCTTTAAAATGCATTTATCTCGAAAACAGTTGCTCCCAGAGACTTAAATGAAGTATACATTTTTGATGCAGGGGGTATTATGATATCCAAAACAAGTTGGATAGGCCGTAGCTGGCGCCCTCTACCAGCAACATCAAAAGTATGGATGAATTTGAATTTCTCGCTTTACAAACCCCAAATCCCCAATTTTGTACCGCTATGTCATTTAGAAAAATTACTAAGAAAAACGAAAATAAAATTAAAAGTTGACACCTTTTATATATATATATATATATATATATATATATATATATATATATATATATATATATATATATATATATATATAAAGATTCCAAATTCTTGGGGATTCGGTCTAGGGCTGAAGTAAAACTCTTTTTTTACTAAACGCCGAGCTTTCGGAAATTTATTTTTTCCTTTTTCAAGGCTAAAATATAAAGAAAAAATCTTTTACAATCAAAAAATTGTTCTAGAAAACACTAAAATGTATAATTGTTAAAAAAATTTAAATTCAAAAATTATGAACACTGAGATGTAAAACAATAAATTGATTTTGTTTCTTATAATGACTCTAGCCTTAAGAAAGCTCACTTTTGCACGTAAGTTTTTATTGTTAAATATTACCGTTTTAAAACAATAAGTTGCATTTGTAGATTAATTTTTTGATTGTAAAAGATTTTTCTTTATATCTTAGCCCCTAGACCGAATCCCCGCAAGAATTTGGAATCTTTGTATTAACTAGTCGGTCAAGACTACCCTTTCACTATTATATATATATATATATATATATATATATATATATATATATATATATATATATATATATATATATATATATATATATATATATATATATATATATATATATATATATATATATATATATATATATATATATATATATATATATATATATATATATATATATATATATATATATATATATATATATATATATATATATATATACTATATATATATATATATACTGCCAGTATGCGCAGTACCTAGTGTACTCAAGTAGGTACTTACACATTAATTCTATCAAAACAACAATGTGAAATTCTATCTTTAGGAAACATGTGTCATGGGCTCTTTGACTAATCAAATCATAATAGAAGGCAAAAAATCTGATATAATTTACCAAAAACGTTTTTTTCTAAATTTAACAAAGTTACAAGAAAAATTTTCTAACAAAGAGAAATCTAAGAATTTTGGCAATGTTAAGGAACACGTGTCTCCTCTTAAATCAGAAGTCGCTTAAGTTCGACATCAGATTTAAAAGCTATTCAAAACATAAACTTTAAATACTAATTATGCAGAAATTATTGTCTTTCGGGAAAAGATCTTTAGCAGGTGGTTTTTAAATAGGCAAAGATTTATATTAAAGATAATGCTGACATATTTGGAATTCAAAAAATAAATATTTTTTAAAATTCCAATTTGATTTAAATGCGCGTGGCGCAAGTAGAAGCCTGGTAATCACGCCGTGGCCTCTGGCAACCCTACTTAAAATAAATTTTATAAATTATTTGGTTAAAGACAATGCAACTCTCTGCACTGTGAGTTGGTTTTCTTAAAAAGCATTATAATTGCATCAAATAAGACACCTCCTGCATTTTAAAGTTAGTAACCGAATATCTAAGAATTCTTTACTATCTACCATTATCTCTGACACAGGCTTTGTCGCCTGTGAATCTGCCCATTCATCGTACCTTCTTTACCGACTGTGGGAATATCGTTTCTGCAATCATAAATTGCATCTGACATCTGCAAATCAGTCTAGTCACCGTCAGCCGATCGCATTTCCAATAAAATTCCGGCAATCGTAAGTTAATAGAAAATGCCGCCGTCATACCGCATATATTGCAGGACTGTGGTGTAACCCTAAAAAATACAAAATGCTTAAGGGTCAATATAGATTAATAAAATTTATTTAAACCATGCTGTGGGAATCTTGTAAACTAGTTAGAGTTGAAATTTGCAAAAAATAGTTAATTTTTTTGAAGCCCTCTCAGAAAAAAAAATATGTTAGAAAGGCAAAACCTCTATATGTATTTTAATCACATTTTTTCGTCAAATCCCAAACTTTGCCAAATATATAATTTTTCTTAAAATTAGAGGCATCTAAAATATTTCCATAAAGTAATTGATAAGTAAAAAAATTAATTAGCTCTGGTTTATAAAAAATATAGATAATTTTGTAAAATTTGGAATTTGATAATAACATTTGATCAAATTCACACAAGTGCGTTCACTGCCACGGATGTCGGGATCTCGAAATCTGTCATGTATTGAGGTGAACCAGCATTATGCGGACTTACCGCTAAATCCCCGGTCCATGCCACACCGAGTTTGGGTCCTGATGGCTGTTTAATACGAGGTCCTGGTGTATTACGATCTTTTCCCGTGGGTGTCCCAAAGTGTCGCCCACATCCTGTTTGACCGGTTTTCCTGGAACGGGGATAAAACCACCATGGGGTTCCCTGGTATGGGTTATTATAAATTATTTAAACCCCCTTGTCTGTTCCTGATGGTTTTGCTT
Organism: Listronotus oregonensis; assembly: GCA_019359885.1. NCBI lineage: Eukaryota > Metazoa > Arthropoda > Insecta > Coleoptera > Curculionidae > Listronotus > Listronotus oregonensis. The sequence continues at coordinate 261,292 of JAHBCN010000973.1, forward strand.
AGTGGTTAGGGCCTCAGAAAACGATCCCGCTTTTAGATACCCGCTGTCGTTCCAAATCTTAGGTTTCCCCATCAACCCTAAGGAATGATTCGCTTTTAAAACTGGATTTTTGTTTGGGAGGGCTTATAAAAAAATCAATCTTTTTGCTAATTCCAAAAATAAAATTTCTTTACCAAAGTATTCCTTAAAACCAATAGCATCAGGTATATATTTGGTGTGGGTTCCATGTATCACTTTGTAGATAAAAATTTTGAAAATTCTAGGTCCATCACTGCACAATACTAAATATTACAAACAACAAGCGACAAATCTAAAAAAAATAGCTTTAAAAAAAAATCAAGTTAAAACAGGTGATACAAAACTGGGCTCTTAAAATGGGCCGTTTACTGGCTTCACTGTGGAACTATTTTGCAGTCAATAAGAAAAATTGTGACGACCGAAAATCTAAGGTTTTTAATATCCGAATTGTTTTTTAAATTTAAAAATTTAGTGCAATCAGCAATCTGCGTAAATGTCACACTAGTAAAAACAAATTACCAAAAGGAAATTATAAAGCTAAGAAATATTATCAGCGCAAATCTTTTATAATAAGCAAGATTTTAAGTACATAATATACGGTGTGTTACATTCTTGAAAGGGAATTTTAATATACTATCCTTCTAGATTAAAATATACAGGATTCCATTAAAAAAGAGGTTAAGAGTCTAGGATAACTTTTTTACCACACTTTGTTCTAGAATCGAAAAATTATTTCAATCATTATAAAGAAACTTTTGAATAATTTTTTTTGTATCTCTTTTAACTAAAAAATATGGTCATTCTGAAATTAATTTTTTTTTCTCTTAAAGGAAATTTTCAACTTTGATTTTGCCATTTTTGTTTTGACCCAAAAAAGCACATGATGTCTATATTATTTTTGATAGCACTAACAATTACAAAACTATCCTATAAAATGTCAATGGACCCCGGACACCTTTTTGGTAGTTTATTCAAATTTTTTTTTTACTATCATTATCATGAGTCAAATTTTTACTGCCGTTTTAAAAGTGAAACATATTTCTATTTTTTTGGAATTTTCATTACCCCAAAAGAAATCGGTTCTTTTTTTTTTTTTTTTTCTTTTATAAAATTAAATTTGGATAAAAAAACCCCGTATAACAAAAAAATGCATTTTGCCCAACAATAATATAAATGCCATATATAATTATCTGGAAAGTATCCAATATTTTAATTTTTCTCCAACCGTTTGACATGGTTGGAGCAAAATAGTATATTATATTATAAGGATTAAAAGTGCATCTTTTTTTTTACTCCTTTGCATTCGCTGGCTCCCCTGCGCTCCGCCTCGCAACTGAAAAAATTGCTTGCATTTCCTTTTAATCCTTATGATATAATATCCCATTTTTTTTTGCTGATTGATGACATCTGATGGAAAAATATTTTTCATAAAACTTTTCCCAACACGTGTATCTATGTATCAAAAAAAACTGGCTACGTGAGGTATAATTTAAAGTTCTTGCATGTACATGCAATATAGTTTAAGAAATAATTTAGACTTGTTTCTGTGATTGTAGTTGATATACAGCATACTTTGTCGTTATGGCAAATCTTAATTCTGAATCTATTATATTACGTGCTCAAGGTAGATATCATCGCCCGGAAATAAAATGTAAACCTGGTTGGTAGAACCTTTATGTTTGGGTAACTTACATTTTTAGATCATATCGGGTAAAAACGTTGGAGGTTTTAAAAATTCCAATTAAAAAACCCCGGACTAATAAAAACCAATTTTTTATTTAAAATATTATAATTTTTCTCCATGATCTGAACCGAAAGGACCAACACTATCCCTTCAAACACGAGCAGACTTACATAAATGCCGGGACAGTTTGAAAGTACAGTAACGGCCATGAAATCTTAATAACTGTCTAATAAACAGGTGTCTATTGTCAGTGTCTAAAATTTAAATGCCAAATTTTGCTTTGATCCAAAAAAAATATACACCGTAACACGCCTTTGAGAAAAAAGAAACTGGAAGTGGTCGCCCAACTATGGAATCAAGAACAAGACAATAATTTGAATTTTTGAGAAACCAACCATTTAAATCTGTAGTTACAGCAAAAACGGAAAGCAATTTCCCAGAATTGGCATCGGTTAAAAGAATAAGGCAAATATTCGAATTGCGCTGCCACCCGGCAGCCTTAAAAACCCTTTTTAAAATGCAAATAAAGAACAACGCATTGGATTTGCTTACAGTTTGGAACTTCCAAATTTTTTGGGAAAAAATAATATTCACCCATGAAAAGTCTTTCAGTGTTTCTACAATGGGATATTTTAAAGGGATATAGGCCTCAAGGAACGATTTTCGGTAAATGTTTGGGGGTGGCTGAGTGCACAAAAGGGTTGGTGTATGTTATTTTATCAAAAAAATTCAATGCTGAGGTATATATAGATCTACTACAGAATATCATGCTTCCTTCTGTACTGGACCCAAATTTTCCCGACAGAAATTTTACCTTTAAACAGATAAATATCCCGTTCATACGGCCCGGGAAGGTTGGAAAGGATGGAAGAAACGTATCAGGGTTTTACCCCTGGCCCGCACGTAGTCGTTTAAATGTAATGGAAAATGTTTTGGATTTTTAAGTTAAAAAAAATTTAAAACTGAAACTGAGTTAAGGCCGCAAAAATAAACGAACTTAAGGATAAAATTTTAGAGGCGTGGAATGAGTTACGAGGAAATTCGGACTATGCCCCTCTTTGGTCCATTCGATGCCTGGAAGAGAACTCTGTCTTAGAAAAAACGGGGCCGCAATAATGGGAAATTTTTTGGAAGGATATTTAAGTTGTTTTTAAAATTGTTAATTAATTTATTAGTTTTGGTAAAATATAAAAAAATTCCCCTTACCTTTTGATTTATTTATAGTAATTAAAAAAAAAACAAAGTAAAAAAAGCGATTTACAAAAAGTGGCAAAAAAAAAAAAATTTGACAATTTTTTTAATATTTTGGCGTCATGTACTAATTGTATTTGAAAACCGAGTGGAAAAAATTTTTCTACAATATTAGACAGTATAAGACTGTATTTTAAATATCACTAATGGATTTTTAAAGAAATTGATGGCACTGTAAATGTAGAGAATTATTAGAAAAATACCCCAAAAACCTAATACCTACAAATATAATATTTTCAGAATAAATAGGTAAAAAAATTTTTATTTTCCAAAAATTTTATTGTTGTGATACCACACCAGTGTCAAAATTAAAAAAAAAAACCTTTTTCTTGGCTATAATAAAAATATTTTACTGTAACCTCATGATGCAATATATCTATGTATAAAAAAAAATAAATTTTTTGACATTTTTTTAAAATTTTTGTTTTTAAAATAGTTTTGGTTAAAAAATATTATGCCAAGTGATTATTTAAAAAAAATTGAAGGTTCATATCAAATAAACTTTTAAGCGAAGAAGAAAGTGGTTATAAAAAACCCTTACTGTGATATTCCTCTATCAATTAGTTAAAAGCTACATTAGGTTTCTTAGTTAAATAATGACTAGTTAAAAAAAATCCAATAGTGGTGAGTTATTAATAAAAAGACATCGCTATTACGTAGCGGTTTCTCAGAGATCAGCTATTCTATTGTTTGAGTTATTGATTTGAAGAGTTTAAATTCATAGTGTGTTATGTTCTTAATTTTGGGTAAAATTATTTTTAATTTTTGTTTTTATCTTTAGACAGTTCACGAGGGCTTAAAGCCTTAGTACTAATATACCGAGTGTGTCTTAAATAAGTAGAAAATCGTTTATTAACAGGACTTAAATATGTGGCGGTTTTGGGAGGAAAAACCCCAGCAGGCAGCTGATTTTAAAACTCTATACAGTCTAAGGATGAAGAAACGAACAAAGTAGGAAGTTCTCATAGTAGTTGCACTACGTCTTGCTCTAGTGAAAGCTGCCAAGAGTTGTGGGAGACGCCATTCCCCAAATATGGAAACAATATTCTAGGGGAGGGTCTTATTTAAGATACATACAGAGCATACATATTAGAAGGAAAGGAAATACTTTCTGACTCAGAAAGAGAAATTTGAGCACTTTCATGCCAATGTGTCTACGGATATAATGTGTTTATGCTAATTAAGGTTAAATGAATCTTTGTTTTGCAGAACTCGGTCGCTCATAAGTAAAGAATGTAGTGGCTGGCAGACTTTTTTACGACAATTTTCCAAATCAAAATAAATTTGTTGCCGTTTCTGTACTAATAATCATGAGCAATGTTTGGGGTTGTTGGGTTCGTGCAGTTTTTCGGGAATAAAGCTATGAAAAAGTGAAAGATATTCCAACAAAAGAGCTAGCTCAATTTGAAGCTTTCAACTAACTTCCGGAAGTAGAATTACTCGGACTACATGAAAGCGAATTTGATAAAGCAACAATAGACAGAAATGTCCTAAAGTAACTTCTTCTAAGTGGCATTACATCACCTGGTTAGGAACATGCAAAATAATGCTGAGCGATTCTTCAAAGATAACATTGGATCATCCTTAGGCGTTTTACAATCAGTTTATAATAAAGTATTAGGACTTTGTGTCATCTAAAACACTTTCAGAAATATTCGCATACATAACAGTCCCACCACAAGCAGGGGTTGCGGGAACACAATAAGCCAATAGGCAACAGTGTAACATGGGCCTGCGACCAACCCGGCCTAAACTAACCAACTGACCAATCTTTACTGCTGCTTAGTATTTTTACTAAAAGGTAGTGCCAAACTTTTAAAAATATACAAATAGTTAGGATGGTGTCAACTTAGACGGAACATAAATAACCACAACTTCTTCCTCTTCCCTACTTTACGCCTGAGTAATGTTAATTTAAAAGTTATTTAACCTACGGATGACCTGTAGTTTGGGGAAAGTTTAACTACAACTGACTTCTAATTTTCTGTTTTCGAAATAAATTTAAAAAAATGTTATATTGCACAGGTATATTTTATTTGCACATACCGTTTGATCTTTATTTCATTGAATACATCAATATATATATAATTTGCTAATGTGGATATATTTATATGTATTTATATATATATATATATATATATATATATATATATATATATATATATATATATATATATATATATTTTAATTTTATATATATATATATATATATATATATATTTTTTAATAATTTCCCCGGATAAGGTTTTTGAAGGGGAAAAAATTTTTTTTTTTTTGTTTTTTTTCGAAAAAAGTTATCTTGATAAAATTTTTACTTCTAAAAATAAGTTTTGGGGTAGAAACATTTAACATATTTTATGGGGGGGTTCAAAAAAAAAAAAACTTAAAATGATAAAAAGTAAAGTGCATTTATTCGAGAAGATATGGAAATAAGTCACTAGGAAAAGTTGTTAAAAATTTTGAGGCAGTCTCTAATACCAATTTTCGAAAAATCGGCCCCCCCTTTTTTTTATTTGTGATTAAATTTATTTTAAAATCGTGGCATTTATTAAAGGGGTACGATAAAAATTTTTTTTCAATCGGGGCCCCCCCAAAAAAAAAACCCCCATAGTTAAATCTGGAAAATCCCAGGAGGCCACTGGACTGGGCCTTGTCTCCCAATCCAGTGGTCTGGAAACGCAAAAACTAACCATTGTCTAACCGTTGCCGCATAATGTGCTGGGCATCCATCTTTTTGGAAATAAAATGAACAACGGTAGTCTAATGGAAGATTGTCTAATTCACCGTCAAAAAAATTTTTTCATAGCTATGTAACTATTCGCATTACAAGTGTTGTCAAAAAAAGAATGGCCCTATTATTCCGTAATAAGAAATGGCGCACCCCCCCATTTACTTTGACACAGTACTAGCCTCCGTGGTATTCGAAAATGCGGATTAGAGTCACTCCAATATCGTGCCGTTTTGGGGAAAAAAAAACCCATTGGTCGAAAAAAAAGATTCATCAGAAAACATTATTTTCTTATGAAAATCCCTTTCCCCCCTGAACCCCCAAACGAAATCCAAACGTTTTTTCCTCATCGCCGATTTTCCCCAAAAAGATTAAAAAAATTTTGGGGGGTATGGATGTATCTTGTTGTGTTTTAATATCTCCTGAATATGCGACTTTTTTTAAAAAAATTTGGAGATTTTGAGCTCTTTTTTTTTAAAGATAATGTCGGGGGTTCCTCTACTGAATGTATTACCAACAAAGTGCTTGCATCATTTTCTGTAAAATTTTTTTTTTTTTAGGTATTCGCAACAATGAGCCAGTGCTTAAAAACTTCAAAAAATTTTTTTGGAAATTTTTTTCAGAAACGGGGGGGCCCTTGAAATTTTTCATTAAAAATTTCCCGAATAACTCGACGATAACATTTTTCCCCCCTTTTCCCCAAACATTCCCAAATAAATTTTTTGCTGTAAAGGCATTTTAAGCTGACAATACTATGGCTAATGAAAATTTTTAAAAAAAGAAGTGTCAATAAAGCTTTTCACTAT